>JANHZT010002837.1:58066-74589 GCA_032468215.1 Stegonotus admiraltiensis | reverse complement strand
ATGAAGGCTATTGCTTAACGCATTGTAAGCCGCCCTGAGTCTCCGGAGAAGGGCGGCATATAAATAAAAATAAAATAAAATAAAATAAAATAAAATAAATAAATAAATAAATAAATAAATAAATAAATAAATAAATAGCTGCTCCCTAGAGACTATGTTCAATATTTCCCTCCCCACCACCACCTTTCCTTTTCCTGCAAATGGAAAATCTCTCAAAAATGAAGACTAAGGAAGAGTCATCAGGGTGGCAAGGCATCAGTGGCAACTCTGACAGCTTTCAAGTTGAACAGGTGGATAGATGCAGGGTTTGTCTGTGGAGCTGCACACAATACAGTAAGCCTTTATTCACTTCTGCTTCTTTTATTCAGACACACGCCACGGAAGCTAGATATCCCAAAAGGGAAGCAACCTAGAATCTGCCTGCACATCTAATTGGGCCTGGACTGGAGGCTTTTCCATAGAGCTACAAGCAATCCAGTGAGCCACTTGAAACCTTCTTTCTTGTTTTGGCTTCTTTTTCAATCCTTCAGATTAAAAACACCCTGGGCAGAAAAGAACCTGGCAGAGCCACCACTTATCTTTCAGTCTGTGTTTGGCTATCACAGCAAAGCCAAGGTTTATCAAATGCCCTTGGATTTCCTCAGCCCTCAATTTACTCCCAGCTTTCTACCCTCTCTCCCAGAAAACTCATCTTTATTAATCTCTGGGTTTGTCATCTCATCCAAGACTGGGGAAAAGTGATTAATCTGAACTATAGTTTGTTTAAAACAAATCAGCTTTAAACTATGATTACATTCACACAAACCAAAATCTCATCTACTTCTACCAGCAGAACTGGAGGAGGAAGGAGTGAATAATGAGCCCAGAAGACATCCTTCCTGTCACACAAAATTATGGCTTGTGATATCAAAGTGCAATAGAGATGAATCAATTAAGATTTCAGACACATTAAAAAATACTGCTGTTAACTCCGTATTAACCTCACACATATAAACTATCCAACAATAGGATTAGTTACTATAGAAATCCATATGTCATATGAGAAAAGATTGCAGAATAATTATTCTTAATTAATAATTATTCAGAATAAGAATAATCTTTATTCTGAATAATTATTAATTAAGAATAATTATTCTTATTCTATTAGAAATAACTCAGGTGATATAATCAGTTTTGCAGTTTACGGAAGGAATGTTAAAAGTTTAAAGATATCATTTGGCAAGCAAAATGAACCAGATTATCTATTTTATACATTACCATATCTCAAAGTGAGAAGCATCTATGCACAAGGCCTAAACTGTGAATTTATCAAATTATATTTTTAAACTGCCCTAGGAGCAGTGTTCTCTTTTTAAAGCTGAAAATGTCAACTGATTTCACTAAACATGTATGTGTGTGCAGACTGCAGATTCTACTGAGAATATGATAGATGAACTAACATGAATTCTCACTAGGTGCTGCAACCTTTCCATGCAACTTATGAAGCGTATCTTAGAAACTCTGCACATTTTATCAGAAAAGCATTTATGAAAGCCTCCTCAATCTGGTACTCTTTGGATAGGATGAGAATTCCCATGCCAGAATTGCTTGCAAATTATGGGAATTGCAATCCCAATGCACCTGTCAATTTGTGGTAAGGGTTCTCTGTGTAGAAGTTACAAACTAGCCCTTGCTCCTCCCATGTAAACAAACCCAATTTCACCTTCCATGCTTCTATATCAACTAAAGTAGAGTGTTACCTGGAGTAATTGACTTGGTTTCCACACAGTTTGGATCAAGTTCATCATGTGACAAGAAGTGTTGAATCCTTTGCAGTGAAACATTTGTCTGGGGAATACATGGGAAAACTGACTGGTTTAATATGAGATGGGATATTCTGAGAATCCTCCCAAGGGGAAACAGCTGCTCATGGTCACAACAGTTCTTAGTCTCAAACTGTTAGGTTGCTGAAGATATTAGACTAGGCCTGGGGAGACCCACGTTCAAGGCCAACATCAGCCATGGAAGCTCATGGGATGACTTACCGGGGGACTCTGAACCAGCCACCATCAAAATTGAGGAGGGAATTGGAGAGAAAAACAACTTATACATTTGGAGGTATATAAATATATTTTAAAAAATTGGAGAGATGGGCAGATTATAAATTTAACATGTGAAATTTGCTGGTGCAATGTTTGTCATAATTAATCTCAATTCAGCAGAATATATCTGCGTATGATCCAGACTAGATCCAAGCTAAAGGAGACACACTACAGTGGCAGATTCATTTGGCAGGAGTTTGATGTATGTTTTTTTAACAATTTGCTGATTTTATAACAATTTACAAATTTGTCCATCAGAGTTTGGATTCCTCCCACAGTCCTTTTCCCTTTCAGCTAGAATTGCAACAACACAAGTGAACATAACTGAGATTAGAAAGGGGAATAAAGCACAAACAAAGAAAGGAGAGGGACGAATTAAACTTATCTTACTACTAGGCTGTTGGTGTAAAATTGGATTCTTTATCCCTATTTTACATTTGTGTATTAACATTTGCTTTCAATTTCCCATTAAATATTAGCTGGCTATAAGACAATCAAATATAGAATACATACATTTCAATATCAGCAAAATAATCCCCTCCATATTTCCCCACAAATGATGAACATCAAAAATAATAACCCTCCACACCAATTTCCCCATATTTCCAAGTTTCCCATAACAATACTGCAATACCAACCTATCAAAAGAGAAAGTGAGATATTCTAGGGAGGAAGTTTCAAACATTGGGGCCATAGATGTAAAGATCTTGTTACAGGTGGTTGCCTGTCATATATACTAGTGGGAGTCAATCATGCTTCAGAATCTCTGAGAAGTTCTTAAGGTAACAAGTTAGCTACTGAAAAGTGATGGCCTTTCCAAGTTAAAATTAGCACTCTGAGTTGGATCCAGAAAGGAGCTCAGTGGTTACATTATTAGTAAAACTGAGCTAATATTCTCCAAGTAACCCAGTCCACTTATCAATCAGTGAGCATATTGCCTGAATTTTTTTTAAAAAAATAGTTCCTAGAAGAAGCTGTGTAGAAAGTAAGAACTGTAACTGGAGTTAAATTTGGGTATGCTCAAGACATATATTGTTACAAACCAGGGGACAGCAACCTGTGGCTCTGGAGCCGCATGTGGCTCTTTCACCCCTCTGCTGCGGCTCCCTGTCGCTCAAAAGATGCATTGCAACTGTCAATGTGCAACACCCACCGGCACACGATGTATTGAGCTTTTCAACCCCCGATAGGCCAACCATGGCTAAATCCAAGAAAAGAAAAGTTTCAGAAGAAAATGTTTAATTCAACTACATAGGCTAGTTTTGTGGCCACTCAATAAATAGTCAGGCATGGGAACGGTTTTGTGGCTCCCGGTGTTTTCTTTTCTGTGGGAAATGGGTCCAAATGGCTCTTTCAGTGTTTAAGGTTGCAGACCCCTGTTATAGCCCATATGTGATAGTGGCGTTACACATAAACCAGTCTTATTTATAGGGAACGAGATAGTCAGTCTTACAGTCCTCTTTGTATTCAGTGCATTTTTTTAAAAAAAAGATAAAAGTCCATTCTTACCTGTACAATATTACTAATGACCTGAGGAAGCATGTTGAGTGGGAACCTTAAGAGATTAAATAGGGAGAGTGACACAAAGGCTTTCTCTGCATCAAGAACATTCTTCTCACCCACACTGACATAGACAGCAAAGGTGGTCATGGCAACCTGGAAACCAGAAAGTACAGACTGGTTTAACAGCAAATCAACAACCCCTGGCTTTGAATTTTTTACTTTTTAGACTGGAAATGTAAGAATGAAAATTAACCACCTGTCTTATATTGCTTTATTATAAAGGAAGAAAGATGGGGCCACTTCCAAAAAACTTAAGAGAACTTCTCCAAAAGCTGGAGAATGTAAGGTGAAGCAGGATTGTTATGATTTATCTAGGAAGGTTTTCCCTGTTACAATTTCCTCACTAGGTAAGTAAAACTTAAAATAGGCAATTGGGATGATCAGCTCGCACAAAATAGAGGCTTGGCATTGAATTATATTGGTGTAACTTTTTTATTCCATCAAATGGATGCAACAACAGACATCCTAGTTTATAGTTTCTACTTATATCTGTTAAGCAAGCTGATGCCTTCTTAAAGGCTGGGTACAATCCCTGAAGATTCTTTCTCATTCAACACCTAAATTTTCATGATACTACTGGTGGCTAAAGTTGATGGGAAGCTGGTTAGCTTCCCACCAACTTTAGCCACCAGCAGTATCATGAAACTATACAGCAGTAAAGACACCAGCAGTATCATGAAACCATACAACAGTAAAGGTAAAAGAACTGAAAATTTGTTTTTGCTAGTTTAAATAGAAAACCGATGAATAAACTTAAATTAACATTGAATTTTATAAATGTTTTAGCATTTAGTTAACTTTTCAACAGTTTGCTTAAAACAAACATACATTTATTTCTGACCAGGATCTTCAAGAGAAGAAAACTGGGCAAACAAGGCAGTACATGTCCTGTATGGTTTTGGGGGAGCATTTGGCTGGCCATTGCAAGAGGTAGATTATGGCTACTGCTAATTCATTTATTTCACTTCCAAATCTAAATTTCTTCAGGATTAATGTGTACTCTTTGTTTGTAAACTTCCTGGGATTTTCAAACAATTTATCCAGGGTCTATTAGCAATGCTATTCTATTTTGATTATCTTATAAATAGTGTCAGAATTTGGCAGAAGAAAAAGGCTAGCCAGATAATGTTTATCCCTCATGAGACAGAGATTATATTTCAGTTCTAACAAAAAATTATCTATAATGATAGATTGCTCTGCTAAGAGACCTACTTAAGTCCAGCCATCTTCTGTTTCTGTCCAAGTGCAATTATTTTAGGTAGCTCAGAATTTCCTTCTTGTAGTCCCTTCAAAGATGGAATCAATCTTCAAATATTCCCTGCTTTCCATGAAGAGTATCTAAGGATGGATGAGTCAACTTGCCATGGCTAACTTGCCACAGGACAACTCACTGTGGTCAACTCACCATGGGACAACTCGCTGCAGGACAATTCAACAAATATAGAAGTTAAATTAATTTCAATGGAACCGTGACCAATAATAATAAAGTCAATCCAGAAATACAAGAGTTACAATAATTTTGATGAAAACATGGTCACCAATAATAAAAGTAACTGAATGAAATGATTAATACAGTGTTGAACTGTCCCACGAAGAGTTATTCAGCAGCAAGTTGGCCATGGTGAGTTATCCTGCAATGAGTTGGCCATGGCAAGTTGTCCAAGATCTATTTAAGCAACCCTTTCTAAAACTGACCTTCCATGTATTCAGGAAGTCACAAGAATAGTTGTTCATACAAGACCTACCAGAAATGGTGCACTGATCCATGCAAAGGTTGATATAGAATTTAAATAGGCAGATTTCTTCAAAACCCTAAGTTCATTCTTCCGAATCTCCAGTACTTTTTCTGCAAAGGATGGTTCCCAAGCATAGAGCTTGAGTACTTTTATGCCACTTAGAATTTCATTCATTAGTTTAATGCGGGCATCTTTGTACTCCATCTGTTCTACCTAAGCAAATATAAAGAATATCATTACCCAGTGCCTTTTATACCTCTTTGTCCTGTGCTTCTTACAAAGAGATTTCCATAAAATCAGACGGAAAAGAATCTTGAAGAGGAAACTGGTACTTTAAAAATATCACCACTGGTTTTGTGCAAGCATGGCATTTTTGCTTAGTGTTGGAAGCAGCTGTATTGGTTACCAGAAAAATAAACATTTTTATAGAGGGAAAGGAAGTAAAAACTGTACTTTTCATAGGAGAGTACCACAGCTTCATAGATCAGGAACAGTAAGTCATTCAATCTTTTCAGTACAAATTCTATACAAGAGTTTAATATTTCTTTTTATTGACATACTAAATGGGCATCTTGGTGACAAAACGTGTGCTTGGCAGGATAGACTGACTTAAATCGAAACAATTTAAATCTCAGATGTGAATTAACAAGGGGGGAAAAAAGATAATTTCAATCAATGATTTAAATGAAGTTTGTCACTACAGTTTCATGTATCTGCCAGACAGTAGTGCAAATGACAAGTTATATATTATAGACTATAAATATTAATATTTGAGATATGATCAAATTGTACCCTCCCTAACATAGATAACTTTTTAACACACTATAACTGCCAAAGGTATGGATTCTCTTTACAGATTTGCAAACAAATATGAACTTACCATGTAATAAAAATTTAAGATTTAAAATTGAAATTTATTTTTAAAATTGAAATTCAATTTAATTGAAAAATTAGCTTTTAAATATTTTTTATTTATAAGATCTCTTCTCCATTTTTGACCCGAAACATTGTATACAATTTATGCACTCAATTAGTTATCACTGTGCATCCAACTGGGCCCACAGAATAGGTGGACTGGGTGATACAATTGTTTAGCTCTAACCACTTTAACAATTCTAATTTACGAAACAGTCTTAGTGGAGAAGCCTGCTTGATTCATTCTCCTTTTCAGTTGTATGCTAACCATTTTAACCCAATAACCTTGAAAAGAAGATAAGAGCTTTTACGTAGAAATATTATATTGGTTTTATTGCTTTAAGACTGTATTTCATCTGATCTTGAAAAATTATGCAAATCACCAGGAAATCCTAGGACTATAGTCTAGACTGGGAAATTGAAAAATATCCTGAAGAAAGATATGGCAAGCCAACTGTATACAGTGCAGAAAATAAACAAGTTCATAGTTAATTACAGCTCAATTTGTTATCAGACTAGTGAAGAGCCACCAACAGACTAAAGTCAAGGAAGAACCCAGATCTAAAACCATGAAGAGATGTATGGACAAGTTCTCCATGATGAAAGTATGTTGCTCTTCTGACCAGTATGAAAACAATTGTCCTGCCTTTTTTTTTTTAATAGGATTCATTAGGAATTATCGCTATGGACCTATACCTACCTGGAATGCTCTGGTTTTCATAGCAATCACAGCATTCAGTGGGATGAGTAGAACCATCACAGCCACTCCTGCCAACACAGAAGGCCCTAAAGCCTTAAAAGAATGTAAAATATACCCATTATTATTCTGGTTGCTTGAATTTAAAACATGGTGGAAATCATCATTCGCTACTCTTCAGAAAAACGTGTAGGCTTAAAACCATCAGGAAATCTTCAACAAGGGATATTGTTAGTCATGAACACTCTTGCCTTCTCACAAAGGATTTTCATTTTTTCTCTACAATGTAGAATGCATAGGAATATTAAAACTTAGTGTTTTTGTTTTGCTTTTTCAAAACAGGTCCTTGGCTGCTTTTCATTGGCACTCTAGACTGAAGCATGTTGTAGTTTTCACTTTTAAAAATACAACGGCAAACAAACATACCCTTTGGTGGCAGGCAAGGTACTGTACAGAGATGACAGCACAACAAACATGTGCCCACAAAGCTGTTTTTCTGTTTGAGATAACTTTCACAGTAGTGAATAAACCAGATTATAATGGTGCCAAGAATAATGGTGTATTTTTAGCTGTTGTGTAGAATTTGTAATTTTTTATCCTGCTTTTTCCAGACACCACTAGTAGCTTTTCAATGGAATCCTTTTATTTGCATGGGACTTTTATAATATTATTGCAAAACAGATAGGATGTCAACCACTAGCAAAGTATAAATATTTAAATGAATAGGAAGAATGAGGTAAGAATTCCTTCTCCCCATCCTTAAAACCATTTCTGTTTTACCAGCACTACAACCATATCTTACATAGTCCAGTTGCAGCTCTTGAAATCTAAATCCATTGCTACTAAATCTCCATAGGCTATTTTATCCTCAGTTAATCACTTGATTATTAAGAAAGTTGCAAAAATCACATGCTTTGCATTATACCGGAAACAACCACTTGTCTTTAAGATGACTTCCTCTACTAGAGTTTCGCTACTACAAGGTCAGATTTAATATAATAGTTTTACATAGCAAGAAATCCAAGGGAAAGTTCTATACCTGCCAGAGAAAGTATAAAGCAAGGCAGATTTGAAGTGGTGCAGACCACAGCATGTTGAGGAAGGTAGTCAGGTCCATGAATCTCTGGGCATCCACTGACATCAGGTTGACAATTTCTCCAACGGTGGAAGAGCGCTTTGCTGAGTTGGTGATAACTAAAGACTAAGAAGACAGGGGGAAGAATTCCATTATGCATTCTCTATTCTTCCAAAAGACTCATGCCAGTGCAAATGTTCCTCTTCTTCACTGTTTAATCCTGAGAAATAATGATCGGTCCAGGCTTATCCAGTGAACTTCATGGTCATGAAGGGATTTGAATCTGGCTTTCTCTCTATGTTGACCCTCCAACAGACTGCAGCAGACTGAACCTCATGTCATTAATTATTATAGCACCGCCCATTCTAACTTTATATGCCTTTCATATAATTTGCCTGTCAAGGGAGAGGGACAGTGATTCAGTATGTTTTCAACTATATTGTGCAACCATTGGCAAAATCTTACACTATGTTAATCCAAAGCAATTCCCTCAAAACTTGGATGTGGTCCTCAGAGCATTCCAAAATTCTTCAACATATCATAATTTTTAATGTTACAAAGGGAAAGATTACTACATTTGGGGGAAATAATTATATTTATTGCCTAAATTATTGATTAATTATTATTTATTATTAAATGTAAACCAAACCCAATTTATCTTTTTTGATCCCTTCCTCCCAATTCTTCCTTCTTCTTTGCCATATTCCAGTTACTGGTTTTGGAATGTAGCTGGGTGACTTAGCTTTTGAATTAACAGGGTCAGAAAGAAAACAGGAAATTTCTTTTAGGAGCAATTGGCCAACATGGTAAAAGATCACTAAGGTATTGATAATCTCTGTTTTATCTATAAAAAAGGTAAAGTTTTCCCCTGTTCAGTTGTGTCTAACTGCAGGGAGACTCTGCTCATCTTTGTTTCTTAGCCAAGCAGCCAGAATTGTCTGAAGACACTTCCATGGTCATGTTGCCAGCATGATTATATGCTAAGGTGCACAGAATGCTGTTACTTACCTTCATACCAAAGTGGTACCTATTTATCTACTCCGATTTGCATGCTTTTGAAATGCTATTCTGCCTTTCAGAAACAGTGACAAATATTTTAGACAAAGTATTCTATAATACAAATACAAATGATTTAGGAAAATATTTTAACTATATGTTTTTACTCTCACACACGAAGTGCATTTTCTACAACATGGCTTAAGGGGATATTGGTAGATTTTTTTGCCCACTGACTTGCATGTGTATTTCTCATCTCTTAGTTACCTACATCTGGTGAAATAATTCCCTCCATCTCCCCAGCTATAATAACAAAAGTGTCTGCCATATAGGGTTGTTGCATGAACTTTTGAGATACAATATAGAACTATGAAAGACAATATGTCTTTAGGACAGAGATTTCGCTCAGTCTGCCTTTAGTTATTAAAGCTCATTTGGTCTGGTCACCTCTCACTCAGTTCAAATTATTTCCTGTGATGAAATTAGGCAGTAAAATTACAGCAGGCAGTAGCATACATGCTGCATTGAGCATGTGACACACAAAAAAAGGATATAAATCTAATACAATAAATTTGAAATGCATCATTTTCTTATTGGCGGGTAATGTAACGACTTTCATAATAAGGCAGCCATTTGGTCTAGTGGGTTAAGGTACCAGGCTAGAAACTGGGAGACTGTGAGTTCTAGAGTGATGAAAGCCATCTAGGTGACTTTGGGCCACTTACTCTCTTTCAGCCCAATCACCTTTTATTGTTATGGGGAAAATAGGAGGAGCAAGGAACATTATATATGTTTGCTGTCTTGAATTATGTATAAAAATAATAAAGGTGGATATAAAATAGGTAAAAATAAAGCAATAATAAAATATTTATCACACTATTTATTGATCCCCATAATACGATATTCCAAACACATCCAATATCCACTGATCTGTGGCTTATAAACTACCGGGCAAATGTTGTTTGCAGTAAAGTTTCTCTCCCACATCAGTTATTTATTTGAATGCATAAACATAAGCCCATTAACTCTAGTCAGTATCATGGCTTAAGATATATTTGGCAGTTGTTCTCTAGAATAATCATGAAAAAAAACCCCAGCTTCTTTCCTGCATTAGTCATTCATTTGTATATACAAACATAAGCCCACATATCTAAAATACAATCTTAGTTGCACAAATAGCTTGGAGAACATGCAAAATATCTGAATAATTGAATGGGAAGCATGCAAAACATCTGAATAATAAAATGGTTTTACTGAAAGGAGAGTCATTTATGAAGCTTTCAGAAGCAGCTCTGAAGGCGACTAAGAACTTCATGCATATATGAACATAGCTTAGAATATGTGTTGATGTTAAATCTCATTACAAACATGAGGGGCTGACAAATCATTCATGAGGGGCTGACAAATCATTCAAGAGTGATTTTCAGTTGCCAAAAAATTATGTAACTTCTAGATACAATTTGAGATAGCTAGATAGCTAGCTGGATGATAGCTAGCTGATAGATAGATAGATAGATAGATAGATAGATAGATAGATAGATAGATAGATAGATGTGTATGTGTGTGTGAATGGTAGTAAGAATGGATGAAAGTGTGGTCAGTCTGGATGAAAGAGTAGGTTTTCCTGAGGAAATAATAAAATTTTAGAATTAAAAGAGCACAATCTGAGATTTGGATAGCATGGTTTTCTATATTATGATAAAGTTAAAGTCAGTGTAATTTTAAGAATCAATTTTAAGAATACATTTAAGAATTTTAAGAAACCCAGATGGTGCCTTGAAATGCCTTTATGGATTTCAGCACAAGAAGCATTTTATAGGAAAGAAACAGTACATAAAGAAAAGTAGTTAGCTTATCAGGAGTTGTTTATAAAAAAGGAGATTTTTTATAAAATGATATTCTGCTGGTATATGACTGCAGAATTTTTTTTAGAATGGTATAAAAGTTGTTCGAATTTATCCTGGAAATATGGACATGATCAAGGGTTATTTTATCATGCCTGGGGGACTTGTAAAAAAAAAGCCAGAAATTTCTGAGTTCAGAAGCAAAGAATTTTAAAGATCAACATTTAACTAAAACCAGAATTTTTCTTGATGGGGTTAATGGACAGTCAATTAGAAAAGACCGATTTTTATATATGATTACTGCTGCAAGACTATGGGTCATGATTCTGTTGTGTCCCCATACAGTAATATTGTCAAACACATTACTTCCATCTGACTTAGAATGAGGGTCTACCATAAATCTCTTATCAGAAGGTTATAGAAAAGCAACCTGGTTGAATTGCTTTTAGAATACCAGCCAGGCAAAACATGATAATTAGATCAAGAAGATGAAAAGATAAGCAAGGTGCATGTCAAAATCAAGGGAATCAAGATAAAACAGAGTTCTGGAGTTCTTGACTGGAGTGGTGTCACTGGTTCAGAGACCACAGTTGAGGGATAGATTAAGGAATCTTGAGTAACAAAGAATAGACTACATCAGAGGAAATTCATGTAGGCATGTAATGCATTTCAAAGTATTTCTGAGTAGACTGCAAATACCAGCAATAGCAATAGCACTTAGACTTATATACCACTTCACAGTGCTTCACAGCCCTCCCTAAGCAGTTTACAGAGTCAGCATATTGCCCCTAACAATCTAGGTCCTCATTTTACCCACCTCAGAAGGATGGAAGGCTGAGTCAACCTTGAGCCTGGTGAGATTTGAACTGCCAAATAGCTCCCTGGTCACAGATTCAATCTATACCTGCAAAGCAGGGAGAGTTTTCCAATTTTCCATGTCTGGCTGTAAAAAAACCTTTTACTCTGTTAAACGACTCGGTTGGTTTTATTTGCTTAGAAAGTCTCTGCTAAAACCTCTGCAAATATCTCCTTTTTTTTTATTCTACAACTTGAAAAGTTTTTTTCCTTCAAAAAAACTTGCCTCAAAACCTTTTCCAAGGCTAATCTTACAAAGGCAATTTTCATTTCCCATTGAAATTAAGACTGAATTTATATAATTAAACTGAACGCATCTTCCTGGTACTCATCTCCATTTTTCATCTTTTCTCATGCCTGGAACAGAAATTTAAGATTATAAATGTCTTGGGGGAGGAGACTACCTTGTCAGAGTATTGTGCAAAGCATCATTTTGTAAACTATTTTATTATTATAGTTGCACTTCGTTCTGCCTAATCTAATTATTTCCATTCCTTTTTACAGTAGCACATACCATTTATAGATTCTTATGAAGCAGCATTTGGTGAACAATTGATCTTTAAATTATTTGCAATTAATATCAGACCAAAGCATAGCTAATATTAATAACATAATTAGCTCTTCCTTACTCAACTCTTTTCTGTACTAAGCAGCAGCTGGTAGATGGAAGAGTATTTTGACACAGAACAGAGCTGCAGTAATAGACAGCTGAATAGGACACACAGTTTAAAAATCCAAAAATTGCTCTAATTTGGCAAACTAGCTCTAGGGCTGACTTATTAATTTATCAAAAAGCAGAAAAGGTCTATCAGGATGTACTTAATATGCACAGTTACCCAACACTCATTTGCCATTTGTTGACTGTACTTGCGTCAGGAAAGTCAACTAAATATTAAACCACTTCAGACTCTGCAAGAGCGTATATACACACAGAGATAAATATTTGATCTACAGCCAATATTTCTAGTGTTGCTCATTCTTATTTTGAGAGAAAACACAACCCAAAGGTCTCTGGGCTCTAAACTGTCTGCAACCTCTCCTGATATGTTAGGATACACACTTGCTCTCACCTTTCTATAGACCATCCCTACGATGCCAGTTCTCAGCCTCATTCCAGTAACGAAGCAGTACTGGAAATGGTGGTGAAGGATTATTGTCTGCAGCACAGCACAGAGAAACATCAACGCCGCAATCAGGTATCCCCACCATAAGGGAGCATCTTTATCCTTCACAAAGCTAATTAACATGCTGTTTAAAAAGAAGATTGAAATAAACAGACAACACAGGGAGGAGAAAATAAAAAGATTAATGGGGCAGAGCAAAACATCACTTCCTTTTAGCCCGCGGGTAGAGTAGCCCCTAAACAAACAAACTTTAGGAAAGAACCAAACTTTATTCATGTGTCCAATTATGGCCAAAATATAATCTCAAATGCTTTATTTATTTTGTAATGTTGCTTTTGTTTTCCATTAGCATTTAAAGTGAAAAAGACATGCATTCATAAAGCAGAGATAGGCAAGCTATGATTCTCAAAATATTGTTCATTTGCCAAAATATTCAATCTTCAAAATCTCTTGCTTCTCCGCTGTGCTGGCTGGAGTTGCAGGAATCTGCAATTTGGCACTGTCTGGAGGGCCACAGCTTGTCCGTTTCAGCGTATGAAAATAACAAAAGTATAATGCTTCATTGGATTAATAAGGAGGGGTGCAGATGCTGAGAACTGAAGCAAATTACAGCTTCACAATATCACAATTGCAGGGAAGTATGCACATGTGTAATTTTTACACTTGACAACTTACACTTGGAAATCTGAACAGCGATTCCAAACAGAATTGATTTCCCCTTAGAAAATGCATTTTGAATATGAGCAAGTCTAACAGTGAATTGGAGAGAAACATGGGATAAGGGGAATATTATGTCACTTACTCATGCTATTAGCAGGCCTAGAGGGGATACCTCCATATATTCCATTCAATCTATCATTTTTATTCACAAGTAATCTTCTCCAATTTGGCCTCCTTCCCCCCATGTCTTGGGGATCATGTTCCCAGATTTCCCAAATGACTGCAGAAGGCTGTACTAATGTATAATCTAAAAAGAGTGTGGAAATTCTCTTGCCGGTGAGAACGAAAGTTGAAAATGGAACTCACCTTAACAACTGGGGGTTGACAAAAGACAGCAGATCTTGGATTACTTTGAAGAAGGAGCCAATTAAAAAATAAGGGCCAAAAGTTCTGAGTAAGGCTTTGAAAAAGGAAGGTTCTTTCTCCTTAGTGGGAATATCTAACATGAGTTCTGTTTCTCTTGGACTTTCATCCATGTGATTCATCTCCTGGTTAGAGTCCTTTGTGTAAGATACATCATGTTTCCTAAGACAAAGAAAGACATTGTTTCAGTCAATTGAAAATAAGAGTCCTGTTACAAATAAGAAACTTGAACAGCAGGACAAACACTCTTGGAATCTGCAAATGTAGCTTTGGAACAGCTCTAGTAAGACCATTATTATGGCATAATGCTGTCCACAAATGAAAAGGTGTTTGCTCCTAAAAAAAATAAAATAAAAATAGAGCAACCGATAGTGTTCAAAACAGTTTCACTTTAATAATGTTATTCCAAAGTTATTGGAAGAGGTATGGTTGCAAAAGAGTTTTTGTTTTATGAAACAGAAAAAAATGCCACAAAATAAGCCCAGCTAGCTCAAATTTTACACCTTCAGAAGTCTCATGGAATTTTTAAAGCAAAGCACATTCATTATTATGTCATGAGGGTGAGATCCTGGCTGTGAAGATTTGCTGCATTACAAGCCTTCACAGATGGGCCATTTTATTCTCAGACTTAGTTAATCAAGGTCTGTATGCTTGCCAAACAGTGGCCTTCTTCTTGGAAACATTAAAAGTCATCTCTCTTGCAGCCTCTTTGCAAGGTTCATCCAGATAGTGGCTTCTATTCCTCAGAGTCTTTGTTTCATCTCAATAAGCACAGAATTTAACCTTGGGTTTTTTTTTTTAACCCTGTCAATAAAATGGGGACGCAAAAGCATAGCATAGGCTTGGATTCCAAAATGCCAATCTCTTGGAGAAGGTCAGAAAAGTTGAATATCAAAAAGGGAAGGGAAGGGAAGGGAAGGGAAGGGAAGGGAAGGGAAGGGAAGGGAAGGGGAAAGGAAATTTGGTTGAAAAGAGCTTGAATCATATTTTAAAAGTTCCTTTTATCCCAGTGATAAGAATAAGGAAACAGCCAGGTATCTATTCCATCTCCAACCAATCCAGAAGCCTCAATCTCAGTACCAACTGTATCCTTGGGGTGGGTTTTTTTTTTTTTTGCTATATTGAATTGACTTTCCAAAGCTTAGGCAGAGACTGTTCCAGGTGCTAACTTGATGAGCTGCAGTGTAATTCCTCTTCTTTATTAAGCATTAAAGCCCCATGGCTATAATGCTTAATTTCTTCTGAAATTCAAATCACCAGTTTATAACAGCAATTTTTTAAAATTTTCTTGATACAAAAAAAAATGTAAATAGGCGTTTTATGAACTCAGTAACCTTAATACATTGATTTTAGCACCATCTATTTGAAACTTCTCCAAAAGAAGCAAAAATGCTAAGGCTGCTCCTCTGGTGATGGCATCAAACCTCTCTAGTCCCCTAGAGGCTGAAAAAAAAGTTTGTTTTTACGTGTTATCTCCGACAGTGGGGAGATTCCCCATCTCTGTGGAAATTTAGATGATAATTCCCAGATTTTCTAACTTTCTTTTTGACAAGATGTGATGTTGAGATGCATTCATAGGCTGCAGAGCAGGAGGATAATTCAGCCTGGGGGCTATCATAGAGGCTATGGCCACAATTATCCTGAGGGTCACTTTTTGGGATTAGGTTGGCAGAAATGAAAGGGATGAAATAGTATTTGATTTAAGACACCAATTTGACCCTTAAATCCTCCCAAACCTTTATAAATGCAAAACGAACAAAAAAACCACCCAGCCTGAAAATTCAGATTTTGTTCATTTAATTCAGTGTTTTTCAAATTTGGCAACTTTAAGATGTGTGGACCCTCCCAAAATTCCTCAGCCAGAATGCTTAATTTAGCTTAATACAGAATTGCATTTGGTATTCTCAAACCACTCTGTGAATGTTCTGTTTCAATGATTTTGCTGAGAAAATCAATTTTCTCTCTAATTTGCCACACAAAGGACAATGTCTGAGAATTGTAGAAGATAGAATCTTTAATAAAAGATGAAATCTGATAAAGTACAATGCAGTTGGATAAGAAGTTCCAGAAGTAAGTTTTTAAAAGTATGCAATTTGGTGCATCTCCTACAACTAGAAAAGGTGATGTAAATTATGCCGAAAAGCAAACACGCCTAGTAAATTAATCTGCACAATACTTTCAGGATTCAGAGTCTGTATTTTCTTAACAAAGAATATGGATTATGATGGCATACAATCTGCCCTTTCAAGAAGTTCTTATGTTGTGTACAGAATTTCCCCCTTTGGTTCTGCAGTTTATAAAGACATTCTTTTACCAAATTGTATTGAATTCCTCATCAGAGAACTGCTACCTCTGAGGAAATCGAAAAGAGGAAACACTCCAGAAAGTACAATAATAGTTTCTTCAAAAAAGCACAACAAAGAATGTTCTTTCTGAGCCAACTCAGAAAGCTCAAACTGCCCAAGGAGCTGCCGATACAGTTCTACAGAGGAATTACTGAGTCTGTCATCTGCACCTCTATAACTGTCTGGTTTGGTTCTGCAATCCAACAAGA
>JANHZT010002837.1:47360-57966 GCA_032468215.1 Stegonotus admiraltiensis | reverse complement strand
TTAATCTTCTCATCGTTCCTATCACCCATCTCCTTCCACTAATGACTGTATGACTGTAACTTTGTTGCTTGTATCCTAACGATTTATATTGACTGTTTCCTAATATGATTTGATTGCTTATTTGTACTCTATGACTATCATTAAGTGTTGTACCGTATGATTCTTGATGAAAATATCTATTCTTTTATGTATACTGAGAACATATGCACCAAGACTAATTCCTTGTGCGACCAATCACACTCGGCCAATAAAAAATTCTATTCTATTCTATTCTATTCTTCAATGGAACGAGCCATTAAAAATTTTTAAAAAATGAAATAAAAAGGTTAAATAAGTGGAGTGCATAAAATTAAGACAGGCAAATGCAGGAAGGTGAGGGAGGATATCCATGAAAGAAAGCAAACACTAGGGACTACCATGTTTTCCTGAAAATAAGCCCTAATGCGCCTTTTTGAGCAAAAACTAGGTCTTATTTTTGGGGAGACATGGTACCAAACCCTAAATAATAACAGAATAACAGAGTTGGAAGGGACCTTGGAGGACCCCCTGCCTAGGAGGAAACCCTACACCACTTCAGACAAATGGTTCTCCAACATCTTCTTAAAAACTTTCAGTGTTGGAGCATTCACAACTTCTGGAGGCAAGTTGTTTCACTGATTAATTGTTCTGTCAGGAAATTTCTTAGTTCTAGATTGCTTCTCTCTTTGATTAGTTTCCACCCATTGCTTCTTGTCCTGCCCTCGGGTGCTTTGGAGAATAGCTTGACTCGCTCTTCTTTGCGGCAGCCCCTGAGATATTGGAACACTCCTAGTCCTTCTTTTCATTAAACTAAACAGACCCAGTTCCTGCAACCATTCTTCATATGTTTTAGCCTCTAGTCCCCTACATTCCATGAGCAACTAATAACTTCCCTGCATAGATGGGAATGAGGAGATGATGATAATGAGGAGATGATAGGCCACCTGGGAAAGCCAAGGGAAATCATCAATACCATTAAAAAGCAAAAGAATATTTTGGACATATGAGGCGAAACCCAAAAAAATACACCATACTTCACTTAATCCTCCAGGGAAAGATTCAAGGCAAATGAGGTCCAGACAGAAGATGGACACCATGGCTTCAAAATCTAAGGGACTGTTTTGCACAAAACTCAGCAGCACTTTTTCATGCAACTGTTGATAAAAATAGGATCACCAACATGACTGCCAGCGACTGATGATGGATATGGCACAAGAAGAAGAGAAGATAGATGGGAAGGATCAAAAACAGGGGAATGACCTATCAGGTCCTGCATTGGCCTGAGTATGAACTGAGCAGCAGCCCAATCCTGCTATCAACCAACAGCACCTTGGGAGCCACAAGTGACTAGTGGCTTAGTCTATCATACAGAAATGCCCTGTATTTTATTCATAAAAACAGAAGTACAGAAATGACTTTTTTAAAAACAAACAAACAAACAAAACAAAACAAAACAAAGCCAACTTACAATTTCCCACGTTGTTTTTGTTTGTCCCACTCTTTCTGGAGATTTTGGACTATCACTTCGGATTTATCATCAGCATTCAGAGACCATAAATCTTTATCTTCAAGAGGCTTCTTATAGCCTTGTATTGCCAAACTAGACAACAGTAACAAAAGCACATTAATAACTCTGAGTCAGTCTGGACAAACAACCTTTTTGTACATTAACTGGGCAAATACCTCCACTGACGGCAGGCATTTATCTTAATTTCTCTCTCCACTACTCCAAGGGCAAACCTACAGAGCATGCAAAGCATTGGAAAGAACTATTCCACAATGCACGTTAACAAGCAACAAAGCCCCTCTCTTCAAAATGCCAAAGCCGTTTCTCTCTTGCAAGGCTCACAGAGCTGCTTCCAATGTTATCCCACTTGTCTCTGTGTGCACAATACTGTAATGAGAAGGTCCCATGGGCCATATGTGAGCTCTGCAGGTGACGCGGCTGCTTTCAAAAGTTGTAAAAGCATTGCAAAACTCATTTTTCAAATGTTTTGCACGGCCCTAATAATTTATCCATCTGCTGCGTATTTTCTTGCCCTCGGCCAATATCATTTGCTTCTAGTATATAGGTGTGGAATATGCAGAAAATTGGTCAGTTCACAGTGCAAATCAACTATGTTGTAAATTTAAGAGGGAGGAGGATTACGTCTCAACGTACTAATGGTTTGCAAGGGTGTTCATGTATTTAACTAAGCATGTAGCCAAATAAAACATGGATTGATTGTAACTACAGGAGGACCATCGAAGTTGGCATATTCAAAGAGAAAGTCCAGGGCTTTGTCCAGCATAACAACCCATTTCTCTTCTTCCACAGCAGTGATAATATTTGATAGGGCTCTGCAAGTCATTCCATGAAATATTTCACTCGCCAATGAGGTGTCATTCTGAATCTGCTCCCTGACCAAAAAAGGCTCATTGAGGCTGTTTCAAGACTCCCCTGAAGCCTCCTGGGTAAACCTGGGCATGCCTAGAACAGACCTCTACTGGGAGAACTGGTGAAAAATTCACCAATTAAGCAGCCATGCTGAGTCTTATTCGAGCAGCTGTTTCCTGGCCTCAAGATCCAGAAGGGTCATCCCCTCATGCCTTGTAGTTTGCTTTGCACAGTGGTAATATGCAAAACAGTCTCTTAAAAAAAAACACAGCCTCCTGTCTCATCTCCCAAATACAGTGCTTCAAACACTTTTTAAAAATGAGATGTTTTCTAATTTTCACATTCCTTCAGAAGAATGGGATTCCCCTTCATTTTATCCCCATAATAGCAATTGACTGAAAATAGGTTGGTGAGAGGGAGGGGGAGAGAGAGAGGTGGGGTGGCTGAATTCAGTTGGAAGATTTTTGTGGTAAACCTGAATTTATGTGTCCCTAATCTTAATCCTAATACCTTCACCTCCATAACAAAGCCACTTTGTTTTTGTTTGTCTATCACTTACTTTGCATGTTTTGTTCTTTTAGTGTGTGTGTGTGTGTGTGTGTGTAATTTTCTATAAATTAGGGTCTTGTGGGGGTTTATAAAATTAATCCAGGTTGTACCATTGTGTTTGAAACTGAAAAAACTGTTTTAAAGGTTGCCAATTTTAATAATATCTAAGGCAGGACTAGAATTCGCACTCTCCCAGTTTCTAGCCTTAGTGCCTTGGCTACAATACTAAACTGGCTCTCACCTCTACCCTACCAACATATAATTTCTAGCAAAAGGAAGAAAGGGCATGAAACGTACATGAATGGCATACAAACCAGTACTTCTATATAGGAATGTAGCTGGATCACCAAGAACACAAAGGATAGCTTTTCAACTGGCACTTCTCCAGTAATATCAAAGGAGCATACTAAAATGTGAAAAACCATGCTTACCTTGTGAACCACCAAAATGTTATCCTTGAAAGAAAACCAGAATTTAATTCTGGGCAGGGATTCTATGACAAATTTTGGAGAGATTAAGAGGAAAAAAGAAAAAAGAAAAGCAAAAAGTCAATGTTATTTTTTAGCTAAACTTGCCGTGAAAGATCACATTACACATTCAAAATAATTTGAATGTAAATATGTATGAAATGAATCTTTGTATGAAATGAAGGATTCACCTCCAACTTCCAGTTCCCTCGCCCTGAATCCTGAACAGCGGTTGAATGCAGTGGTTGGGTTCCAAATCACAACTTCTGCTATCAACCACCCAAAACAATGAGCGGAAGCCTAGTTCTGCTATGTCTGGCTTAGGAAACACAGAAGAGTCTTGTATCCGAGGATAAGGAACTTCTCTGACCAGCTTCCAGAAGCCTTTATTAAGGCCAGGTGGGAGAGAGTAAAAGTGTCTGCTCTTAGTCCTTGCACAGCTTTTTAGGGAATATGGAAATAACGTTTGATTAGCCTAATATTTTCCACACACCCATACACCGTTCAAAGAGGAGCTATAAAATATACTTGACTTATTGCTGCTTTCTAAATGATATCTCATGAAGTCAAACTACCAGCAAAATGGACACTGGGGATGGATCAGATTCTCTGTTCTCTGTGAGTCCCTGTGTTTTCGAAACCTGCTCCCGAGAAATGGAAAATTTCTTGGGGGGAAAATGTAAGAACGTATAATAAGGAGAAAGGGAAAGGGAATTTCTTGTGGGTGAGTAGAAGTCCTCTGGAACCAAAATGGATTAGCTCTTTGTTCTCCAAGTCAACATTCTGCCCTGGGGATTTTATATGGTTTGCAGTGAATCTCATTAAACAAGAATAAGCATTTCTGTAAACAAACTGCACAGATTTAATTTAATTTATTAAAATTTATATGCCGCCCTTCTCCCGAAGGACTCGGGGCGGCTCACAACCAGCAAATTACATAAAAACAATAATAAATAGAATTAAAAGGTACAATTAAAATCCCACAATTAATAAAAACTCCCAGAACAGATCAGCTAAGTTGTTTAAAAAGCCATGTCTTCAGGTCTTTGGGAAAAGTACGGAGATCAGAGGCTGTCCGGAGCCCAGTGGGTAGCTCGTTCCAGAGGGTTGAGATGCTCTTCTATTTACTGATTTTCCTTGCTAATTACCCTTTCTACAGAAACTAAACATGTTCACTCCAAGATCAGCTATGCAAACTCCTGCTCCAGTTTCCCTATGGTTGGGTGTGGTTTTTTTCCCTCCCTTTTACAGGGAGCGTTGCTGCGAAATTAATCCATCTTTAATTAGATTCAGACCCTATCTTCACAGAAAGCTCATAAAAATGAAGATGGCCAGTCTCTACAACCTGCCTTCTGTCTCAGAATGAGCTGGCAACTGGTCCCAGCTTCACTCCTCATTCCTTTCTTGCATCTGAATGGTCAATGGATTATTGGTAGTCAAAGGACAATAAATGCTGTGAGTTTTATTATTACAGGGGGGTTCTCATTAGTGATCGCTGAGAGGCAAACTTCACTCCAACACTGGCTAGAAACAGAGCAACAAACTGTGACTGGGCTGTGTGATCTTTTGGCAGCCAGAGGTTACATTTCACAGTTTTCAAGAACAGAGAACGAAATTATATTAGCAGGCAATGACTTACACTGAAGGGGAGAGTGTAAAAGGCACGGAACCCTCTCATGCTGTTTTTTCCCCCTCTTTTCTGTTTGGATGACGTTGGGTAGGAGTTCTTTGTTTTTATAGAAGTATTTTAATTCATTCTAGAGTTTACACAGCACTGTCATTGTATTTTTCAATTAAAAATAGCAGGAAACTGTGGCACTGAGTTTTAGCAAATCTGCCTGGGGGCTCAAGCAGCTGCAAAACTAAGATTTCAAAAGCAAGAAGTGGGGCCAAGATCATAGGCTACCATCTCCCAATTAGTATAAATTGCAGCCTGCACAAAGTTGGGAGGGAAGATGGGTTTTGACAAGCATCTCAGGAAAACAAAACTGGCATGAACAAACCAACTATTCAGCACTCATGAAACTCCAGGGGAAAAAAAACCTTAAAATTTACTTACCGGATCTAAATTCACAGGAGAAAAGAACGGAGGCTTTTCTTTGAAACACGAAAGAATAAATTCAATAAGGATCAGTGCAAAGTAGATATAAAACATGATCATCCTAAATCTGCCTTCCATTTGGTCCTACAAAGAGACAGAGGTAGTCGGCAAGGGAAAAGTAAAATAACAAACTAATATAATGTTGCTTTCTCAATGTGTATCAAAATTGTACATTTGAGGCAACAATGAGAATGAACTAGAACAATAGAATGTTACCCTAAAAAAAATTAATAGATGAATTTTATTAAGATGGTAAATAACACCATGAAAGGTAAAACATGACTATTCTGATTTGACATATTAACATCTTATATAATCAATAAAGAGATTTGCAAGACAGAAAGGAGGATTCTGTCTTTTGTATTACAGGCAGTCCCTTGAGTTACAACATTTGTTCAGTCACCATTCGAGGCTATAGTGCTGCTGAACAAATGGTACTTATGCCTGGTCCAAAAGTTATGGCCATTACAGCACCCTCATGGTCACATGATCAAAATTCAGAGTCTTGGCAGTCACCCTCACTTATAACTTCAGGTGCTTCAGTTCCCTACACCTGCTTATCTCCCCGTCCCACCCTCCACAATTCTGTCCTTTTGGCTGTCCTACATAGCTGTATTCCTTGGCACCATGGGCGAGGTGATGAGGCTGAAGTAGTGGCCCAGGGTTTTAGCAATCTCAGCTGGTTACCACCACCCCTGATGCTCTACTTCATCCCTGGTGCTGCTGGTGCCACCGAGAAGTGCCACCCCAGGGCTACAGTGCAAAGCCCCAGCTGCCACCATCACCCTACATTCCGCTGGCTGTGTGACTCTGCAAACCCTGCTACCCTAAGCACCCTCTGTTGCTGGCCCTGCAAGCTCTAGCTGACCTTCGCTGTATTTTCCCTGCTGTTTAAGAGGCATGCCTGGATTGGCTTTATGTGAGTCAGCTGCTGGCCATGCCAGGCCTTCTCGAAGCTGCTTGCACTGTTTTTTAAACTGCATGGGCCATTCTCATGATGCTTTGGAAGACTTCTGAGGCTTGTGAGAAGGCCATACTCATCATTCTCCCAAAGTGCACGGGCTCTTCTTGCAATGCTTTGGAAAGTTTTTAGAAACCTTCAGAATCCTTTCAAAGCATCATGAGAACAGCCTTTGCAATTAGGAGAGTGGCAGGCTCAGCCCGGGGAAGAAGGCCGAGCCGGCGCAGCCAACAATTGCCTTGCATAGGGCCAGGCCAGGTGCAACTCCTCAGCAGAGGGAGGTAGAGGTTAAAGACAGCTGGGGTCACCAGGGCCTACAGAGCCAGCAAGCACAAGGTGGCAAGGCTGGCAGAATGGCAGGGCCAGCAGAGGGCAGGGTGACAAGGCTGGAAGAGGCAGAGGAATGCAAGCCAAAAGGATAGAGTTGAGAGGGATGGAGGGAAGGGAAGTTGAACAGGAGGCAGTCCCTTGCCTTACCAAGGCTTGGGCCTGTGAGAGAGCAAGCTGGGAGTGGCTTGGATCAGGGGGATCCTTACCTAGCAACTGACAGGATTTGGTTAATGATGGCAACAGAGAATGCCAGGATTGCTGTGGCTGAGTGACATGGTCACATGATGTCACGGTTCATGACTACATTGGTCATGGTTAGCAATGGAAATTCTGGTCCCAATTACCATTATAATTCAAGGACTACCTTTATTTACTTTCAAGTTTCGTCTAGTTAATACACTACACGTGACAGAAGATCGTGCATTAAATAAGAAAACTTAGGATGAATAATTAAATATTGCTAGAGGCACTCCCATCACAAAGGTGACTTCCCATGTCCTACCCTCGAACATTATACCCACTGTTACTGTTATATCAGATACAGTAGGCAGCTGCATCACAGCACCCACTCTGCGTGGAAATGCTGTTTCCAAGGAAAACTCCCAGGAACCAGAGTTTTATTTTTTTCAAGCATTTGGCGAGAAGCTTTCCCTTACAGCACTGTTGCTTTAGTGCAATGTTTTGAAAAGCCTACCATGAGCTACCTCTCCCTCTGTGGTTTAATAGTTCTCAAAGATTTCTAGGTATTTAAGCTTCAAAATGACTTTTGCTTCATGATCCTAGGAAGAAGAATCTCTTGTTATTCCCGTATCACTGCCACAATCAAAATCTATTAGTGTGCCCTTATCTCAGTCTGAAACACCACCTGCTATTCTAATCTAGGTAGTTGGATAAATTATTCATCTGCCACATACTCAGCCTATAAGTAGCACAACTCCCTCACAACTCCCACAAATGGACCGTCAAGCATCTTCCTTCCAGCATTAACTCTGTGGAAATATGGCACGCTTCAATACAAGCACACCTAATTTACCTGAGCTTGAAAACCAAGGATTTTGGATCTCAAAGGACCAACAGCACACAGCACACACAAGAACCAGAAGATGATTAGGATCCCTGAGGACTGGACACCATGAAGTCTTTCATACTGGATGAGCAACATGGCTGCCAGCTGCAAAGAAAGTCAGTGGAGATCCAGTGAAATGGAATGATAAGAATCGGATTAAATTCCCTAAAGTTTTTTTTTCAAGATTAATTCCTAGTGACCTAATGGATACCTCCATATCATGTTGTCGACAAAAAATAGAAGAGCAGTTAGCCGAAATAGTCTGTTTTTATATGGTGTGAGGTGTTATTATTTTTGTGCTAGGACTAGATAGCCACTGTTTTTGTCTCCTTTATGAAAAACAATTTTGCCCAGTGATGGTGAATGTCATTTTCATTTGTGCAAATAAGAACATTGCTTTTCTTTCTCTGTCCTGGTATTCATACATCACATTCCTATGCTTAACTCAATCTTTATTATATTAGTGTTGGATTTTTAATATTTTTTCTCAAAAAATTATTTGAATTTTCAGAGAATAAAGCAGTGAAACGATTCTCTAGAGCCTAAGGAAAGAAAAGATTTACCCCCACATTCACATGGTTTTTAGGCATAAGAATAGACAATATTAAAGGATGAAGGAACAGTTATGTTATTCAACATTTTGGCTTGCCCAAAGCAGAAATCATAATATTTTTAATTTAATTCCTCTTAGACATATAGCCAAACTTCTTCCTTCTCTACAGAACTAAAATAATATTTCAGTACTGTAGATGTTGATCTACAGATCCAAGAAACTGGTTTTTTTTTCTTTTTTAAGTGGTACGCCTTAAGAGAATCTCAGAGCTGTAGACAAAAAGCAAATGAGGACCAATCAGCAGCTCAAAATCAACAGTCTGCATCTCACATCTTCCACTCTTGCTAAGATTTCTTTGTCTTTCCTCCTTTAAATTAAAGCATGCACACACAAGGCAGATCTTCAATATCTCTCCTTCTTTTTATTGGACAGTAGAAGATGTAATTTATTATCCCACTTTATGGTAGAGAACAATCAAATCCCAAATCCAGCTGGGGAAAGGAAGACAAGTTCCAAGGATTGAGAATTTATTCTCTGTGCATTAGAGCTGTACTAACAATACAGTTTGCAAAAGCTTGTTGGCTTTCCCATATGTGTTTTCCATATGTGTGCATATACATAGTACGTTTCTACTGAAACTGCCAATGAAATAAAATGGCTATATGTGCACATATATGTGCAGACAGCTGGGGAAAGCCTTCAGAACACCTTCCCCAGTGTTCCAAAAGTTGCAGGTGCTTTAATGAGCCACAGAAAGACCCTTTGCTCGTGCCATCAAACTTTGCAATCTATCTCTTTCAAATGCTTTCACTGCTCTTCCCCCGCACCATCCAGCTTCCTGTTTGGAAGATGGAAGGGGGTTACCAGATCCAAAACCTTCTTTGCTCTACGCTCGAGAATGCTTCCCTTTTTGCTGATATCACTGAACAGCAGCACAAACACTTTTGCTACTAAGGAAATGAATGGGCTGTGAAAATGGAACTATTCCCTGGTTTTCTGTGGCTCTGCAGTACTTGAGCTACGCAAAATATTTCCCATCATCACATTTCTTTTCAACACGCAAATAATAACAGTAAAAAGAGAAAGGCACACCTACCATTGTGATGCCAGCAATTAAAGGCGTTACAAAATACACAGGTGATGGAGTTCTATTCTGAGTGATTTCATGGAAGGCATAGAAAAGATTGGACCAGCAAACCCCCCAAAGCACAAAAGCAAAGGCCTGTAATAAGGAGAGAGAAAGACAATCACAGTTAAGGCTCCAAAAGCACAAAATGTATCAAAAGTAGTTATATTTCAGCATATTTGCAAATATTTATAGCACTAGTAGCCTGTAACACACATTTTATTTTAGTTTAAAAGTCTTTCTTTGCTGGCAATCCAGAGCTTATACTCATTTGCCACTCCTAGCTTATCTTTTGCCAGCTAAGGGTTCCAATAAAGTTGATCTCCTACTTAGCTTATCTTAAAACAGGGGTGTCAAACTCACGGCCCGTGGGCCAGATGAGTCATGTGCTGGCCACACCCACCCCTGGTTTAGAGAAGGTGGAAAAAGGTCACGATATGTCACGTGACGATGTGAGTTTGACACCCCTGTCTTAAAATAATGATACTTGTTGTGTCAAAGGAGCAGTGAGAATAATTTGGTAATTTTATTGAAATTTTCCTGTAATATTCTTGCACATTTGAGGGTAATGCTACGGCATCTAGTCGGTATACCTTACTAAGGAAATTGTATTGCTGCTCATGTGTGCCTTCTAATGTGAGAAAAAGAATCTCAGCAGATGGTCATAGAAAGTAAATAATTGCTTAAGTAAAAGAAGAGGGCAAAATAACATGTTGCTGGAAGAATTAATGTTATTGATGTTACTATCAACAATCAATATGCAAGTCCTCTGATGCTAAAATAGACTGAGAAGGATAGACACATCTCCTAAATTTTGAAATGCAGATGTAGTGGCATAAATCTGCAAGGGGAGCTTGGGCCCTTATTATCAATTACATCATAAGCAATAACAAGCAAACATCATAATTTGTGTGCATGCGGGAGCTGTTAGGCAATTTCATTTGGTCTGCAGATTTAAATTAATAGAATTAATTTGCAGTCCCTGAACCACCATGTTTATTTGGACACAATTTTCTTTCAAATTCTGGATTTCTTATTTTGTTATGCAATTCTCTCGT
>JANHZT010002837.1:0-10680 GCA_032468215.1 Stegonotus admiraltiensis | reverse complement strand
GCTGTTTGAACCGTGCACAATAAACCTTTTTCCTGCATTGAAGAGCTTGGCCTGGTCCTGTTTCCTTTCCTACAACATGAGAAACTGGCGGCTCTCCATATTTTGCTATTTTGCAACCGCCAACAGCTCAAACCAGCTTACTACAGGATGCTGTGAGTAGCTGTTCAACAATTTCTGGAAGCAAACAGGTTTTCCCATCAGGGTCTTAAGACAAGAAAAGGTAGAGACAAGCATGGGTAATCCTGGTGGAGTTATTTTCACTACTAAGACATCAAACTAAATTGGACAATCAAGTATGATGACCTGAAGGCTTCATCTCTTCTTAATATCTTAGTATAATTTCTTATTGTGGATGACAGAAATTAAACTGTTTGTCTGTCTAGAGCAATTTATGCATTGAATACTCAATACATTCCTACATGTCATGAGAATTTCTTTTGAGTTGTATGCAAATCTTTCTGAGTTGAAGTTTTGTGAAGTGAATGCCTATGTTCCCATACATTACTTATAATTTGTAGAATGATATAAATCAAATCAAATCTTTAGGAATTAGAATTTATACCAACTATAGCTAATAGCCCTGGAGGCTGGAAATT
The DNA here is from genome assembly GCA_032468215.1 of Stegonotus admiraltiensis. Taxonomy (NCBI): domain Eukaryota; kingdom Metazoa; phylum Chordata; class Lepidosauria; order Squamata; family Colubridae; genus Stegonotus; species Stegonotus admiraltiensis. The sequence goes on along the minus strand of JANHZT010002837.1, from coordinate 10,084 downwards.
TTGCAGAATTATATTCCCAATGCGTTAAGGAAACCTTTAATAAATAAACTGATTTTTAGGATATCTGTTCTGTTAGATATATAGTTAAATAGATAGAGATGTTAGGAATAAACTAACGAAGCTGCATATCTTTTACTTTCAAAATCGTTTAATAGTACACATTTGTCTTTGTCATTTGTAAAGTTTTACACTCATTAAAAAAAAAGACATTTTAATCCAATACTTCCCATTCATTTCACCTTTTGTTTCCCTGACCACATACCCAGTTTTCAATCTCTGTACCCGATATGATATAACAATAAGTTGATTATTAAATACAAAGTTCTAAAATAGTTACTAGATTGTTTATGGACGTTGGTACTGTGGCTACTCTAGTAATTTTTCTGAAAGATTCCACATGGGTTATTATAGTCAGGGGGCACAGAAGGAAAGAAGGGAGCATTGTTAGCCCATAAAACTTATTTTCTTTTTCAATTGAGTACATTCTACAGAAGTAAAAAAAAAGTATTTATTGTTTTTCTTCTTCCAAATTATCTACAGTTTAAATAGCCTGTAATCTCTCTAAAAGTTATAGAAATACTATGTGCAATGTTTGCAAATATGGAATTTACATTGTCTTTTTTCCCCCTTTGATGTGGTAGCAAATCTTTACCCTCATAAATTACTATAACCTGGCAAAAACAGAATTGTCTCTTCTTACCAGCAGACACTAAGTCCATAGTATTAAAGTGCCGGTGTGCTTTGAAACAAACTGGATAGAACTTGCCATGGGGGATTAGGAACAGAAATAAACTTTTCAATTAATACATTTTAAAAAATAATGTCGAGCTGCAGCATTAGAGAGAGCTAGAGAGAAATCCAGTTCTAAACACACTCAGATGCACCAAAGTCTTAATGAACAAAATATATATCATATTCCTGTAAATGATGATCAAATCACATAAGGTTTTTTTTTCCTTCTATAATGATTACAACATTGAGTTAGCCTACTTATTTGTAGCATACATTACATCTCAGTAGGGATGTTGATTTATTTAAGATTTTTATTTGATTAAAAATGGACTTTTAAATCCAAAAGTCAGTGTCTTAAACATTCATAAATTAGCCTATTACCAAAGCTGTTAGCATAACAAAATATTCCTTTCAATACAATAATAAAACCTGTAACATCTCTTTCAAGATTATTCAGTTGCTTTTTTTTCCTGTAATCAAGCTTTCCAATATACTAATTTATTAATATTAGCAGAGTTCAGACCTTAAACCAGTCTCATCTGTAGAGCCCTTTTCCTACATGTCGTCCTCGTTCTTAATTTAGCATATATGTACTAAATATGTGCATAAAGCTACACAATGCAGCTGGGATCAACTATTTTAAGCTATACAACATAGAAAAGACATCTCACTCGAATCATAGAAAGTGTATGTTAAGTTTGTAGCTTACTTTTTAAATCACATTGACAAACTGAAGTATATAATACGGCTTATCATGATCAAAGACAGACTAATACACAGCTATATTAATTCCAGAATTCCATTCGTGCCATGGGTGCAAGACCCTTTTGACTGGAGGTACTGGCCAATTTTTTTTTCTCCCCCAGCCACTTTCCTTTGGAAAAATCTCTTCCATAAAGAGAGAGACAACTGACCAAGAGGAGGGGACTTAAGGATTGCATCTGTGAGCAACTAGTCATCTGCCCCACCTTCTCGAAATGTGTTTAGAACTGGGCAATACATTTTAATCTATGTTTGGGAAAGCAGGAAAAAACCAAACCAAAACCTTAACATACAACCAATCTTTCTCCTAAGTCTTCATATTAAAAGGCAAGATCTCAGTTCACGTCTATTACTAAGATGCTTGGCAGGAATAGACACTGCTCTAGCGATTTCTTACAAAAAAAATAATATATAAACTATGAACAGAACCCTTCTACAGAATCGGTGCACATCTCTTCAGAACCATTGTTTTCTTTTTATAAAAAAGTCTAATGTTATTTAAAAAAGGCCCAACCCAAAGTTATTTAAAATTCCATGAAGATTATTGCACACACAGTAGTACTTCAATTATATTTTTCAAAAGGGCAAGTAGAAAATATTTGTATCACAAAGTATGCATGCTTTTATTTTCCTGAATGCATTAGCTTACAGTAAGTTATGTATTGATTGGTCTTTATTGAATATAATTCCATGAAGCAACTCCTTAGTTTTATTAACATTCCAACAATGCTTCCCAAGCACCGAAAATATACTAATTTTAATCCTTTTTAATTTGAGTTGTGATAGTTCCTCTCATTTCAAAGCAGGCTACATTTTGCGTTTTAGTTTCTTCCTAATATATTGCACTTTACCTTACCCAGAGATTAGGTATTGAAGGTGTAGGGCACAATTGATTTCATATTACTAGACAACTAGTGCACATTTTAACCACTGTAGATACTGCAGGCCATTAGGTTTTCTTAGCAAATTAGGCTGTTAGCAGAAGAGCTGATTTACATATTTGTGACTATGCAAAAGGTCTAGAAGAGGGGTCTAGGACAACTCACCCCAGCCAATTCACCATGGCCAACTCATTGTGGGACAATTGAATGCTATATTGTTTCATTCAGTTACTTTTATTACTGGTGACCATGTTTTCATTATCAAATTATTGTAACTTTTGTATTTCTGGATTGACTTTATTTTATTATCATTGGTCGCACTTATTTATGTTGTATTTTGTATTGAATTGTCTTGCGGTGAGTTGTCCATGGTGAGTTGACCCTGGCGAGTTGTCCATGGCAAGTTGGCTGTGGTGAGTTCTCCCACAGGAACATATTGCCTAATTCTGATGCTTCTGCATTGCTCTGTCTCATTAACTTTATTGTCTTCGCATGTCAAATTGATCTGAGTTCCATTTTGGGAAAGCCATACTGGATGCTGTAGATATACAGACCTTGGGGATAAACATGATGGATGAATGGGCAGATGTTCAGAGGAGCATGGTTACATGAGGGAGAGTGACAAAACAAGGGACACAATTCCTTCACTATACATAAGGTTGATTATCTGCAGCTGGCTTCGACGCAGAGAAACCAAGTAATTAAGCCAAAAAACAAAGGACTGAAATCATTTAGGTCATATTGTGCTTGTTCCTACATTTTACATGAGAAGATCACAACGAACTAATTTGTAAGAATTGCACTAATTGCCTATATATTAAAATGATTAATAGGTTCAAGAAGAGTAGTCTAATTTAAGTTGGTGACCTGGTTAGATTTAATTTCCTACTCAATGGATTGGAATAATGACAGCGTTATAAATTGTATGTTTATAATTTTCCACAAGCAGGGTGGCACTATAGTAAGAGTCTATTGGTATGGAGCATTTTGAAGACTTTGATAAACAACACCCCTGTACTTCAGAGTGATTTAAACAATTACCAGTTGTCAAAATTCATTTGGAGTGTGTTTTTAGGAGTGCCCAACGTGAGTTGATTTTATAAACATATACACATTTCAGGGTTTAAAATTATATCCTCATATTCAAACTGGGTTTTAAAATATGATTAGGGATTGTTTTCAATCAATATTTATGTTTGGTTTAGTTTCTATATTTAACAAAATGTGGTCTATATGAACGCATGACCTAGAATATCTATTAAAGATATTCTGGGTTTAAAGCATTTATTAAGACTGCAATGGTAAATACATTTAACAGAGAGATTAAGCTGAAATCAATTATTTTAGCAAAAATATTCATGTGGCTTGAAAAGCAAGGTCATTTTATCCTATTATTATTACTTTTAAGAATGAATAAAGGGACAATGTGATCCATAGAAAAGAGCAATTTGGTCACATCAATACTGACAAATTCACATTTGGACTCTAAAAAGGTTCCCCAAATTGTGCCAGCACAAATCTGAGGATCCTTGGATATGCACAATACTGATTTATCTGAAGAATCATGCTTTTTCTTGGACGCAAGAAATCAAAGGTGCGTGCAAAAACTAACTTTCTGCTGCATCTTATATTTGCCAAATTAGGTGAGTACAAGAGAGAGCTGGAGACTGTAAGATATTCAGAGTGTTCTAACTAGATCTTCTAGTAAGAGTTTCTTTCTAGTGAAAGGGTTAATTTTTAACAGGTGAAGCCCAAGTATGCTTGTAACTAAGTTGAGAAGCTTTTGAGAAGGTCTGAAGAAATGAGTCTGTCTCAAATTATCTGATAAAAGGTATACAGATGGTCCTCTACTTTTGACCAATTTGGGACCAGAATTTCCAATGCTAAACAAGTCATTAAATGAGTTGCACCAGATTTTACGAACTTTTTGCTTTGGACATTAAGCAACGTGACCCCCCCCCCCCTATTTTGCATGTTGGAAGCACCCTGGAGATATTTCAAATGGTAGGACCGTGTGACCCCTGGGATGCTGCAACTGTCAGAAATGCAGGGCGGTTGCTAAATGTCTAAATTTTGTGGGGACACTGCAGTGATCACAAGTGCGAGGACCAATAGTAAGTCAATTTTTCAGTGTTGTCATAATTTCGAACGATCATTAAACAATTGATCGTAAGTCAAGAACTACTTGTATAAATAGAAGAGCAGCATTTTGGGATCATCTTTTCTATTAGGGCAGAAATAAAAAAAATGCTGTAAAAGCACCTAATGCAAAACACCATACTACTATTGTGCAAGATCTGATGTTTCCATGGTGGCATTTGTGGAAATCAGATGGTTACCCCCAATGCTTAATTTCTTGGAAAATAATTCTGTGGATCATAGCATTCTAGAAAAAAGGCTTTTGACTTAAAAAGCCTTACCCCAATGGGGAATTTTTGCTGCTTATTTAGAATTAGAAAAAAAGGAAATGCTTGGGGCATTTTTAATTTATTTGTTCTTCTATTCCAAGGTTAAGCTCTGGCACTGAAAATTGAGTCCTGGCACTCCACTAAAATGGAGAAAAGATGTCTAGAACTTGGCATGGTTAATGGTTAAAGCCAAGTGAGGTTAATACCAACTGGAATTAACTTGCGTGGAAGAAATGGCATGTCAGTTTATAAGTGGTAATAAATCAGCATCAATAGAGACTATATAATCTGCTAAATAAAACATCTTGACTTAAGTGGGAAAAAGAAAAGAACTGAACCTTTCTAGGATTTTTCTTTGAGAATTATTTGAATATCAAAATACAATTGGGGTGTCTCTCTCGTAAGCAAGGCTAGTAAAAAAAGTGTGTGTGAGGGGGTTGCAATATTGCAAATCAGCATCAATTTAAGTTAAAAAAAAAAGCATTTAATTTTGTAACTGCCAGTCTGGTTTGGCTATACGATGCCCCCTATATGGGGCGGAAAAAAGCCTCATTTAATTTCTACAATTTGTTTGATGATGAAGATGGTGATGAGGAGGAAGAGGAGGAGAAGTAATCATTCTAGATGTCTGACCATTAAATTGCCAATTAATGAAATCACTCTGGGCTGCCTCTACATTTGATTGATTAGAAGTTAATGTAACTTTAAGTTCCTTCACATAATTCTCCTACTGCAAAATGTGAAGCTATTTTGAAAAATCCTCAGCATTCACCTCAGAGGATGCCTTTATGAGGCTCCAACAGGACACACTGAATGACAACAGTATTCTCAGTCTCTCTATTGGGAACTAGAGCAGTTGAACTACACATTGATCAGGATACACATCCCCTTTCACTGCTCCATGTTGTGCCTGTCACAGTAGCCTGACAAGTTTAGCATATCTCATATCTGTAGGGATGTGAATAAACAATAGGAAACTTCGCCTGCTGTTATCTGTGGCAAATTTGATTTCCATCCATACGATTCACTCATTTCAGGTGTATGTCTCCGATCTTCTATCCCTTTCATAGCAGTGGGTGCCATTGAAATAAACAGAATGTACACATTTATACTATGTGTCCCAAGTCAAAGGATGTATTACTGTTAGACACCTAATATCTGCCACTACGGAGACTGAGTTTCAGGGGAGCATAGCCTTTTCCATAGAGCAATGGTTGCACTTCATAAAGATAAACAAAAATGACAGTTAAGGACTGAAGTTGCTCATATGTAAGAAAATGTCCATTCTACTTGGATAAATGGGCATGAAATGTTCCAATTGAGATGGATTTGTAAGCAGCTGCCCAAGCTTGACTCTCAGGTTAGCTTCTTCCAAAGAGAGAGTGAAAAAAGACTTTTAGGGGTAGGAAATAGCTGGAGTATCATTTTTTCCCTTCTCTTCCAACCTACCAGTGTTGGGCCCAGAGAATGTTTCTCATCCTAAGCATTCCCGCTCCATAAGATTTTGGAGATTATTATGGAAAGTCATGACAAAATATATGTATGCATATTACTGGAAGGCAGTTGAATTCTCAACATAATGGACATTTTTGCAAATCTGTCTGTTTATACTCTGTTCATTGTTTAATTTCTGTATTTCTTTTTGCTTTGCACTGTAATAAAATCCAATTTGGAAATAGATATGGCTAATCTCTGCAGAAAATAGTGGATGGTTCAGTACTTGAAATGCATTATAATTGCAACAATTCTTATTTATGGTCTATTATGGGGCACATGTTCTCTGTAATGCACTAATGGCTACATCTTGTGCTTTGCAAAAGAAAATAAAAGAAAGAATAAAGAAAAAAAGAGGGAGGGTTAAATATGTAATTTTAAAGGTCAAAATATTCATTTAAAAAAAAAAACCACCAACATAGTCTCAGGAATATTCTGAGGTACATAAAACAAGAGAAAATAAACTAGGTTTTTAAGCCACAAAATGTACTACATACTGCAATACTAGGTTCAATTAATTTAATAAAATAGACTATACATATAGACTCTGAACAATGTATTGCTTTTACCCAAGCAGAACTTATGCTTAAGTAAGCGTGATATAGCTTAACCATTCTTCTACCAGCTAGCTCTTTTTTAAACTTCGGATTTTTAAAAAAGTCAGTGCCGTTTTAGAATAGAGAGGTTTAATTTATTACATGAGGGAGGGGAAAAAAAAACTTTTGGCACCAGTAACAGAAAAGAAACCATTTCACGGGTCGACATCTGGTTGATCAAAGGAAAAACTAGGGAGCGTCAACAAGTCTTTCTTTGGAGTTGGAGTTATTGACAGACTGCCTGGGAGGGTGGAGTCCCCTGCATCCACGGAGTCCTTGGAGTCCCAAGATGGCGCACGTCTTCTCAAGCAAACATCTGCACTGGAAGGGGATGCGGTGCAAGACCTCCTTAGTAGCAACCTCTGTTCCTCAGGAGGGTCTATGGATATACACGGGGGGCTCATTTTTTTCTTTGGCCGTGTCCCTTGCAAGCCTTCCATTTCACTGAAGACCTGACTGATGAAGCCAGAAGAACTAGATGTGGAATGATGCTGGGGGCTGTTTTCCATGGAACAAATTTCTATGGAATGTCTCCTTTGATCGTCTAACCACGATGACGGTTTTTTAAGAAGACCTTGTGTATCTACACTGTAGCATTTCTTCAGGTCTTTCAAAGGAACATTGCCACTGTTGCCTACATTTCTCTTAGGGGTCTCAGGCTGGACCACTGATGAGGCACTCATGGCTGAACAAGTTCCTGAAGTAAAACAGCTGTTTATTTCTGATACTTCTTGGTCCATTGGATCCCCAGGTAGTTCCTGAAGAGAGTCTGTACAGGCACACAAATCTGGAACATGCTTGGAGATGTTATATTGATTGCGGGAATGTTGCTGAGTGTGAACACTTGATCGGACCCAGCTGGCAGGCTCTCTTGCTTCCGAGGATGTCAAAGTGATAGAAAGGTCCTCGGTTGACGGGGCTGACAAATTGGAATCAGAGAGCTCACTCACCTCAGCGTGGAGGTTCTCTCTGCTTTCTGAACTATGAGTATCCGAAGAGTCGTTCCGTATGGCCATCTGTGCGGGAGGTAACAAAGAATCAGATGGGGAGAAACACATAGAAGTAGTATTAGTACAGGCAAGGTGCAAGATGTAAACGGCGTATTAAAGATGACAACTGAATTTTAGCTTTGTGTGTGATGGATTGAAAACTCCAGCAAGCTCCGGTTTCAAGCTTTCTTTACCAGCTGCTCTCATAATGCCCTGCAGTCACATTATCTATTTTGCACATGTTGTACACTCTCCAATTCATGACATTCTGCTTTGGGATTAGCTGGAAACTCTTGCTATTTTTTAGATGTGCTCAGCCTAAATTCCCTTTCCCTTACGCTTACAAAAACTACGATAGAACTACTTTCAGAATAGGCTATATGGCACATTTGGCTCAGAGCCAAGAGGTGCCTGCAGACCATCTTAGGGGACAACTGATTATGAACAGAACCTAAGCAGGAGTTTTACTCTTGGAAATGCCTCTTTTAGGCATTCAGGAGCTTAAGGAGCATTGATGCTGAATAAAACACGTAAATCAGTGCTCAGTGTAGTATATTACAATAGGTTTGCTTAGTACAGTAGAGCAGGGGTGTCAAACTCAATTTCATTGAGGGCCGCATCAGGGTTGTGTTTGACCTCGGGGTCGAGGAGGTGTGGCTGAGGTGGGCATGGCCAGCTCGGCGTCCTGCAGCCCTCTGCCAGTGAAAATGGAGCCCAGGAGGGCCGTGCTCTGTTTTCACTGGCAGAGGGCTATAGGAGGCCATCGCAGCCGAAAATGGAGCCTGGAAGGGCTGTACTCAGCCCTCGCGAGCTCCATTTTCGCTGGCAGAAGCACTGCAGGCTGCTCCTTCACTGTTTCCAGGGCGGCTCCGCGGGCCAGATATAAGTTTTTCAAGGCACAAAATCAAGCCTAGGAAAGCTTTTATACAAACATGTACCAGTTCATGGAAGAAGATAGAAGTACGTTCATGAGGGTAGGGGGTTGTTGTTACATTTATTTCTTTAAAAAAAAAAGTCAACGTTTTTAATTAAAGCTTTTACATGTTTATTAGTATTGCTTAACAGGGAAAGAACAATTTTTGGCTTGATAATGCTTTCAGATAAATAAAAGCAGGGTTTGTTGCTACAGGGTTATGAAATTAAAAAATTCGTAATTTGAAACAACAGGAGACTGCTGTTAAGGTGAGCAAATAACATTTATTAGATTTACTACAAAGGTGAAGTTTAGTATATTCACAGAAGACTTGTCAATATTCTTAGAAGGCTCTTGTTTCTACCACTGCAAATTATATTTAGAAGTCACCTGTCTTCCCCCAGAAAAGCAAAAAAAATACAAGGGAGTCTTTAGGCCTGAAGGAAGATACCGAGGTGGTGGGATTCCCACTTCTTGTAGAGGGGAGATGGCTGCCTGCAGGGCTTCTAGTTCCCATAGTGCTAAACCTGGCCAATCTGCCCCTTGTCAGTTTTGGAGCTAGGACAGGACAAGGACTTGGAATCAGGGTGTCTGCAATTGGGTTAGTGCCTAACATTTTCAGTAGTTTTAAATGAAGGATGCAGTAGGTGTAAATACCCACATTGGGCTGACACAGTATTCATTAAAAGAAAAACACTTTTGCAGTGCGCTGGCAGGGAACAACTACCCTGTGCAAGGCTTTTCTGTCTTGAAAATCAGCAGATTGACTTTCACCAAGGAATTCATCACTAATTGCCAGGGCAGCCCCAAGAAAAGAAAGGGAAGTTGAATGGCAGGAGATTCTGGAACTATAAAAGCTGTGTCAGAACGTCAGAAGTGGTCGGTGTTTCATCACTGGAAGTTTTTAAGAAGAGACTGGACAGTCACTTGTCTGAAATGGTAAAGGGTCTCCTGCTTGAGCAGGGGGTTGGACTAGAAGACCTCAAAGGTCCCTTCTGGCTCTATTCTGATTGCCTGATTGCCTGATGTACAAACCCGATTCAGAGGGAAAACACACTGCTGACGTCTGGACATCTATGTTTGCTGCCTGTATTATACACAGAGTTTTTAGTCTGTATATAAAAGGTAAAGGTAAAAGTAGTTGTTCCCGCCAGTGATGTCCGAAGACGTCTCCGTGGTCATGTGGCCGGCATGACTCAATGCCAAAGGCGCACGGAACGCTGTTACCTTAACACCAAAGGTGGTCCCTACTTTTCTACTTGCATTTTTTACATGCTTTCGAACTGCTAGGTTGGCAGAAGCTGGGACA
>JANHZT010002833.1:130172-141609 GCA_032468215.1 Stegonotus admiraltiensis | reverse complement strand
GTATAAAAAACCTGATAGTAAGAATATGACTATAGTAATCAATTCGTACAGTGGTTTGAAGATGACTGAGACAGAAGAAATGCTGGTACAAGAAGAATAAAATGAACTGAAGAATTTAACACCGAGATGTCACAGGGGAGGGCTGATTGGTGTTTTAAATGTTTGTTTGTTTTTTAAAAAGTAATCATAATAAAAAACTTTACGTAAAAAAACATTTTTTTTGATAGGCTGTTTTTATTAAGGCACCAGGCTAGAACCAGGAGACTGTACATTCTAGTTCCTCCCCTTAGGTCTGAAAGTTAGCTGGATGACTTTGGGCCAATGACTCTCTCAGCCCAACTCACCCCAGAGGGTTATTGTTGTGGGGAAAACAGGATGAGAAAAGAGTTATCTATAAAAAACTTTTTAAAGTGTTTTTAATTCTACTTTTATTAAGTAAATAATAATGGCAGGATAATGTTTTTTTTTTCAATCTCATGCTTGAAATTGAGAAAAATACATTGTTTAGAATCAAACAGTGAAAATTCTCTTAGTGAATCTGAAAACATCTCTTAAACATTTTCTTGAGCTTTTTTAATTTACAAGTTATAGGTTAAATAACTTGGTTCTATCTTAATTAGAACTTTCTTAAAAATGTGAGCAAGAAAGGATTGAGTAGCAAATGAATGTCCAGAATTTGTGGCAACTTATTTGTCCTGTTTGGGGCAAAAAAAAAAACCTATTCCCTTAAATGTCTATCTACACTTTCTTTAAACAGCATAAACAATGTATTATTTTCTTTACAGAATTGTATTCCACTACTCACCTACTCCCACAATTATATTCCAAAAACTATAGTTAAAGCATTTTTAAAAATTAATTTGACATCATAGTGACAATACCATATCTCAAATACTGATATTAAATGGTTAAATCTTACTCATTTTTATAATATGAACTCTATACAAGCTCCATTCTTATCCCTCCTCTCTGGCTGATAAGTGGTGGGAAAGGGCAGCTCTTAAACAATGACCTTCCATATCTGGCTTCTATTCAATATACACTAAACACATTCTTCCTCATCTCATCACACTGTTCCAACTCATTAAATTCAAGTAAAGTCTGAGAATTGAGATGTGCCACCAAATGTGCAGAGTTTGTGTTTACCAGCTAAAACAGTATAGAAAGTGTTGCTTACAATTCTCTAATGCAGAAGCAATTTTGCTGGCATGCTCTGACAATTTATCTATTCATGTTGGAGTGGAACAGCCTCTGCTTTAAAACTTGAGCTGCTAATGGGAAAAACAGGGATATTAAAATCCATCACAGTGAAATCTTTGCTGCCATGAAGGGGTCATTGATCCAGGAGACAAACAACTTAGTGTTGATGGTTTAACAAAACATTTTTCACAGAGATTACATGCTCATCCATCAGTTTACAATATTTTCCCATCACAAAACAATAATAATACTTGCTCCACAGTTGCCAATTATAAATATTAGCAACTAAATCTAATGCTGAAATCCTTGCATTTTTATACTTTGGCTTGTGCATTGACAAACACTGCCATATTAGGACTGCTGATTACATTTAAAAATCTAGACACAATAGATATGTTACTTAATTAAAAGGAAAAGTGACTATAGAAATGTTGTAAATTCCAGCACTGGCTCTTTGAGTAAGCCAAGTATTCTGAATAACCAATGCTTCTGTAGGGCCTGAACCTGAGTAATTTTCTGCCATCTGGTTTTGCAAGACAAGGAAGAAGATTATGACTCCACTTCTAGGATTCAAGGCCAAGTGCAGTAACTCTTTCTGGCTAGAGTACATATGGCATTCTTGACTGACTTAACACAAAACAGTGTGTATTAAGAAAAAATTCCAGTGGAACAGACAAGGCTGCCTCTATTTCTGGAAGATGATGAGCAACAATCAGAAACAGAGGATTAAGTTGTTTTGGTTAGGACAGACCAGTTTCAGCTCATGAAGTTAACAGTCTTTATTTTCTGAATTGTTTGAAGATGCTGAGATCCTCAATACACCCAAGATCCTTGAACACCCAAGGAAAAGAATCCTAATAAATTCAAGTATCACTTGAAAATATTCAGATATGAAAAAGCCAAAGCTACTTGAATTTGAAGATAAAAATGAAAATATCATACCTATAACACATGCATTCACATTTCTTATCATCTCATTCAACTTTAGAACAATAGTTGTCATAAATTACAAAGCGAAGTAGATTAGCAGCATTTTATTCTTAGTAGTTGATTCCATTTTGCTGATGATTTACAAATACTGGGAAACAAGGAATGCCTCTGTTGCGTATTAGCTTAGTAACTAATTTCACTTTTGACACACAGCAATATTTTGTGATATTAAAAAAAGGTCTCTCTATCACAAAGCTAATAAAAACAATGAATGCAAGCTGATAGAAAGGAAATTAAACATTATTATCTTATGAATTCTGGCAAATACTTTTTAATTATATTACATTGTGCATAGCCAAGAAAACTCCAGATCTATTTTTATTCTCAGAAAACAATTTTAAAATAAAATATAAGATAATTTTCATTTATGTTAATATATTCCATTAGTATTTAGCTGAAGTCCGCAACCAAAAAATTGAAACCATTCTTTTGCTAGTGTTTTTGAGTAAGGAGAATTCTCCCAGACTACCTCCCTTCTTCAAAGCAGCAGCAATTTTCATTACTTTGAAATCATTACTGAAAATCAAATAAGTTTTCTTCTGAAGAACAGAACATTTATCACATAACCTTAACAATTCAGTGTGATAGTTTATATCTAATGTAAAAGATAATTGCTGTGTGGTAGTTATTATTATTGTAATAATCATGTAAGTTTCTTCACTGCTCCTATGTAGTTAAATCACCTATAAACACCATCCTAAACATTAACACAATGAATGATAGGATTCAACCATACAATTTATACCTATTTTCACTTGAAAATTCATTTCATTTATGACTGCTTCTCTTTGTTTCCTGCAGTTGCATTTCTAATAGAACGTGGTAGAGAAAAATACTTTTTCTGCTCTCCCTCATTCTACTTGCTTTGATCTACCACAACTTTTGGGAAAGGTACTGAATTAACCAGGCTTCTATTCAATATCACATACTTTTGTCACAACTTCCTTTACTTTCTCATTTCAAATGCTGGTCTTAAAATAAAACTCAAGAGGAAATAAAATACCTTAGAGCATTATTTTATTTGTGACAGGAAACCAGTTTCTTATTCTGAGAATATCAATTAAGTATAGTTCACTTACAGTTTGGTAATTATTCAGTGAAATACAAATATTTCACAAGAGCAATCCTGTGTATTTAAATTTAAAAGTAACATTGTATTAAATATACATGAACTTCAATAATACATAATGGCAATTGCCAAAGGATAATTTCTTGCCAATACAGCCTGTATGACTTGAATAAAATGTGGAATGCAGTGCTGTGTGTTTAGTGTTATAAGATAGTTTTTGTTCTACTTGATCTAATCAAATCTGGCTTAAAAGATTTTCTGCTCATAAAAATAACTAATTACTAAAGAATGCATTAGAACTTGACAGGGTTATTTTTCCCCCACTTCACTACAAGTCCTTCTGTATCAACTAAACTTAGAAACCGATCATCATAAAATTGTACATCCTGAGTGTTATGGCATTTATTACATTCTAAAATAATTAGTTCAGCTGCTATATGATTTTTCTCACATTTCAGGAACAGCTTTTAAAAACAAAACATTATGAAAGTAATTTGATACACATCTTAAAGTACTATATTGAATAATGCTTTGTTTTTTAAACAAACCAGCACATATTTGGAATGTGCCCAGAATAATCTCTACTGCAGACAAATTCTAATACATTTTAATACTGATTGCCATCTTTCCACTGAAATCTATCATTGTTGACACAATTAAAATCTCACTGGCAGGATCAAGATAATTCTGAGGTTTGTAAATATTATCAAAAATATCAAATTTACATCAGGCATATCCAACCCACGGTTCACAGGCCACAGGCAGCGCTGGATAGTTAGGGATACAGTCCCACAAGATCATGGATTTCTAACATTATTATATAATTTTATATTATAAAAGCATATTATATATTTTATATGCAGCCCATGACATTTCCTGTTCATTCAATGCAATTCAGGCAAGCCAAAAGATTGGACATGCATGGTTTGGAGGGGGGGGAGCCACTTAATTAGAAGAAAACCTCCCCCTCCCAAAGTTTCCATGAAAAACAGAATGAGATTACATAGAATTATTAAAATCTTCATAACTATGTTTTCAGTTTTCTGGCCTCTTAACTTCTACAAGATCTACAAATAAATAAACATTTTACAAGAAAAGAAAAAGAAAAGAAATTGTGGGCCTTCTGGAACCCTAGAAAAATGGGCAACACACATATCTCTTGGAGGATACTGTTCCACGGGGTAAGAGCTGCAAAAGAGAAGAAAAGTTTTCTCAATCTCATAAAATGACACTTAATGGGGGCGGGGGCAGTTGGGCTCACTTTGCTCAAATGTATCAGGCAGGCAAAAATTACTAGAGACAGGTGATCCGGCAGATAATCAGATCCTATGCCATGAAAATTTTTACAGTTGATGATAACACCTTGAATTACACATAGAAGCCAACTAGCACCCAATAAAACTGTCATAGCAGCAATGACACATGGGCATAACAAGTATACATTGCTGCTCATGCCAATGGATTTTGGAGCAGATATATTTCCCAGATGGACATCCAAGGGCAGCCCTATGTACCTTGGTACTCAACTGCTTTGAAATTCATCGAATGATACTCAACACATTTTGATGCAAAACATTTGTCCCCATACTCATCTTTTGTTTGGTATTCAACACACAAACTAGAACTTGTTGATGTCAGTTCCTTGTGACTCGCTATATTATTGCTTAACAGAAAAATCTGTTTGGTACTCAGTGTTTTTGGTACTCAATTAACAATGTAACCAATTCATAAGTTAATTGTAGCCAATTAACAATAAGTACTCAGGTACCACTGTAGGGTGAATTACAGTATATAAGATGTGAGCAACTGTCAGAAGGGCCCCCTGGTCAAGGAAAAGGCAGAACTGGCTCACAAATGGAACCTATGCAAAGGCCCCCTGGGCACAGCTGTAACTAGCTCAATCAGCAATAGCTGTGAGAACTCCCAATTTGCACACCAGTCTGAAATGGGGAAGTGCAACCCCAGCATAGACCACTAATAAAAATATCCCCAATTCAGAAGGCCAAAACAGCTGTAGCCACTATGTCTTGTCAGGAATGAACTAAAATCTGCATGTATTTTATGTAATGTATGTAGACATTAAGAGCTTCTAGGCTGAGTTAGTACACTGACAGTTTCAACTGTACATTCCAGGTTGATATGCACAGTTGAATATCATCTATGTATTCATACTGAATCCTGAAGTGATACTATGTTTCCCTGAAAATAAGCCCACCCTGAATATATTTAAATGCATGCACAGCTTGTCCCCACCATTTCCTCTGGTTAGAGTTATGGAAACAGAGCTGGAAATCAGTTAAGACAGCAAGAGGTCTTGCTCCACGTGCCCCAAAATAATAAGACCTCCCCAAAAATAAGGCCAAATGCTTATTTCGGGGTTCAAAAAAATATAAGACAGGATCTTATTTTTGAGGAAACATGGTAGATGACCTCACCCAACACTTCCATGTAGATATTTTAATGGGACTACAGAGAGTACAAGTAAGTGATGTTATATTTCCCTCCATTGACTGGAAATGACCACAGAGGAAGAAGTGAAGCATTATAACTCAGTGACCCCATTCCTAAATCAGTCCAGAGGGATACTATGACTAACAATACTGAAAACTGAAAGTTTTAAGTAGCACATGGATGGATGCACCATGATCTTTCTAGTTTATTAAAGGCCATTGACAAGCACAATCAATACTGCCTTTATCTTCTGTTCTGTTATCTTTATCTGAAGTTGAGATATATTTTTCATCAATAGACATTGTATTCTGTTTATTAAATGCACTCCAAGGCCTTCAAGAGCATTTATTACAAGTTTAAGTTTACAATCTTGAGTATATTTCACTATGAAAGCAACATATTCACCCATGTCAGGTTTACTGAGAAAATAAATACACCAGAACTCTATAAATAATTTTAGAAAACTTCCATATGGCCTGCCAAAAAGTCCAAATGACTGGTTCATGAACTCTTCCACTGCTTACTTTAATGATAGAGGGGGAGGGTCTGTCTATCTTTTTACTGCTTTTAAAATAAGTGAGTATTGCATTTCAGCACCATCTCCATCAATGTACAAGTTTTAAAAATGTATGCCAAAAATAAATTGCTTTATTTTTAATAACCGCAAAATGACATTGATATAAAATCAAAGCTGCACTTCCATCAAAGAGCCCTGTGTCTCGTCTCAGAGTTGATTTCTGGATTCCAAATACCAGCTCATAATAATAGTCTCTATTGTTGTTACCAGATGATGATGATGATGATGATGATTGGTCACAAGATCAGTCAGAAGTTTAAATTGGATTTGACATTTTTGTCCACTTACCAAGTCCTTCCCAAAGACTTGCAATAGGCAGGTGTTGTTATTTAATAGTATTAGAGGTATTGTTACAGGACGAAGCAGTGCCAATAAAGATATCATTTGCAATTGGCTGACGGTAATTTAGTCAATGTCAATAGTGTTCAAGTTGTGCTTCAGATGTTTAGGAATTGCCTCCAAGTGCTTATTACTATTGGTATTATCTTTGCTGTCTTTCTTTTGCTACAGTTCTACTTCTATTTGCAGGTCTTTATATTTTATGATTTCTCTGGCTCTTTCTCTTCTCTTCTGCTGCCCTTAAGTATAGAAATGTCCACTATCTAGACTTTTTTGGTCTTTCTTATCAATAGTTGTCAAGTCTGCAGTGTTGTGTGGTAGATGCTCGTCTGTTTGGAGCTCTTTACTTTCTTCCTTTTGTATTGCTTTGTCTATGTTGTGATCCTGCCAGTTCTTGCTCAGAGGCAAGTGATATTTGCCTGAGCCTCAGTGACTTTGGGTGGCTCACAATAAAAGAAATTACAACAAAATCAGTAAAAAAAAATGACAAAAGAAAACAAGCATGATTTAGTGATCTTAAAGGTAAAGGTAAAGGTTCCCCCTCGCACAAGTGTGCTAGTCGTTTCCGACTCTAAAGGGCAGTACTCATCTCCGTTACAAAGCTGAAGAGCCAGCGCTGTCCGAAGACATCTCTGTGGTCATGTGGCCAGCATGACTAAACGCCAAAGGCGCACGGAACGCTGTTACCTTCCCACCAAAGGTAGTCCCTAATTTTTCTACTTGCATTTTTTTACATGCTTTTGAACTGCTAGGCTGGCAGAAGCTGGGACACCTAACGGGAGCTCACCCTGTTACGCGGCACTAGGGATTCGAACTGCTGAGCTGCCAACCTTTTTTGATTGACAAGCTCAGTGTCTTAGCCACTGAGCCACCGCATCCCTTTTGATGTGTCTTACTCTCTCTCAAAGATCTGGGTGAACTGTCAGTTGTGGCCAAAAGCTACTGAAAAAATAAAACTTTTCTTCAAGTTATCAATGAGTTAGTGGGCCCAGGCTAGAATACTGTATTTTGATAAAATACTGTTGTAGATAGAGTCAGTATGAGGATCACCTTTAGAGTCTGGAATCATCAGGCAGTGTGGAATAGAGCTATACAAGGCTTCAAATTTGATTTCCATAAGTGCTCAACAGACAATCTAGTTATAAAGCCTCATTGCTGGAATGGAAGAAGGGAATTGTTTCATTATCACTGATTTTTGTTCATGTTACAGTTATTGTGCAGATTGACATGGTAATTTATCTTGTTGTATGCCATAAGGCTGTGCAAAAATGTGATCAAGACAGTCCATCAAAGCAGATTTATGAATCAAGTGAAATCACAGAATTAACTTTTCTTGTCATTCTGAGGTTGTTAGAGATAATATGCAATATTGCAACTTTCCTTTCATAAATGGATATTTCTAAGACAGTCAAGTTGTGTAATTGGGTCTCTCACACTGTCATGAGCAGCTGTCCAATCCATCTTGGTCCCTCACTGAATTCTACCAATCAATTGTGAATCTTTAGTGTAGCCATTCACAAGCCTTCATATTCTCTTCTCTCTTGTGTTATTGGAATTTTAGATTCCTCTAATTTAGATTCCTTCTCAACACTAATAGGAATTTAGCCTAGTCTCATTACTGTGCATATGGGGTTATCAGTTAGGTATGCATTCTTCTGTGAAACCTTACTTTTACATTCTGTATGTCAAGGGAAGGTTACACTCTCATGATAATGAGTGAATGGATGTCAGTCTGACATTATCTAGCATTTATTTCTTTTATTATTAAATTTATATACCACTCATCTCACTTTTTAGGATACTGTTAGGTGGGATAAGTATATACTTTAAAAAAAAACATGGAGGACAAGGCTGCAAATGTTACTTTTGTCTATGACGATTTCTTTCTCTGTCACCTGCCTGTCTCTACGGATGTACTTCAATTGCCATCATTCCTGATGCCAGTAATGAGCAGGAATGGGCAACCATGCCAATTAGCTCTGCCAAGTCTTTGGAAACTCCTGAAATCCAGCAATGAGAGAAAGCAAAACTTTTGATTTTACAAGGTCAAGTCAACAGTCAATCTTCCTTGACTGCACCAGAAAAGGCCAGACTTTGAATATTATTCAAAGAAATGCCAAACACATCATTCCAGAAAGGTATGTGAAAAATAAAATAGAATAGGGTACTTTCTAAAAAGTTTCTAAACATTTTTTTAATTCTTAAGCTAGAGGAAATCACTTAGTATACTGGTCAGCCGGTTCTTTGCAGAATGTCATTTTTTTATTTCTATTGTTTTTGCTTCAAAAAGGTGCTTTAAAAGTATTTGAAAATGAATTGCATTGAAATCCAGCGAAAACATTAAGTTTACCTCACTGCTGTTTTATTCTATTCTGCCCAAAAATAAAATATTAAGCAATGACAAGGCATTTTAATACTTTAATACATTTTGCTTTGATAAACAATTAAGCCATGAACACTTATGTAAGCAAGAATACAGATTTAATTAACATACTGTATGTACATTATTAGAAGCCTTATTTGGAGTTAATGCATAATTCATTATTATTTCCAAGTACACAACATAACATATATGAGCTATGGTTTCTTTTTGAATTCTGGCACTAATCAGAAGCTGTCAGTTATCTTTCAAGAATATAATTAGCAATTTTATTACTGAATAAATAAAAATAGAATTATATAGGAGACATATTTGCTGTTTCTCAAAACTATTAGGGCTGTGGAAATCTTCAAGGGATGCTGCAGTTTGAGGAATGTTTAAGCAAAGCAACCAATTTTGTATAGCTGGAGGAACCTAAGAGGAAGCTGTACTCATGAACAGAGGAGTTACAGTCTTCCATACTTTTCTGTTTCCATCTAGAAAAGTTGGATTTTTGCAGTCTTGATCTGGTAATCTTACCAAACCAGCAGCACTATTTAAACTATAAAAACCTGTTGCTCTTAAGGGAAGTAAAATTACCAAACAAATGTCTAACCTTAGCTCTGGGGATTTTCTTAGAAATGGAAGGAAAACCTACCAGTAGCTCATTTGAACTCTTTTTCAGCTGAAGGATTTCTCCTTCAATGCTCTAAATTATCTGGAGCATAAAAATCCACATTTTTTATAACTGCATAAAGTAACATTCCATGTTCATTGACACTGCACTTAACGATTAAAAAATTGGTCCCAACACTTGAAGAGTGGCCTGTATTGTGTATTATGACAAAAGACCTAGGCATGATGTGTTCAAACTTCAAGAGCCTGCCTAAATTATTCCTTCACGTGAAACCCTTGCAAGAAGAATCAGTGCTTACAAGGAATGATAATCAGATTTCCAAATGCTATCAAAACTATTCTTATGCAAAGGCAAAAAAAAGACATATGTTTTAATTATCATTGAAAATTCTAGGGTTTTTGTAGTACATATATAATAGTTTAAATGATTGAAATCACACTTTGGTAAGGCAACGTTTAATGCTTTTCTATCCTTATTTCAACAATGCAATGGAATGAAACCTGTCAGCTGTATGGTTGGATTTAGAAGAGGTACCCAAGGCCACATCAATAAATGTGATGGATAATGAGAATAGCTTGAGAAGAATTTAAACAACAAACCATCTTCCTAAGCTCAAACATTCATCAGATATGGTCTCTGTAGGCATGAAATACAGCAGTGTCTTTATTGCAGTGTTTTATAGACATACATGAGACACAATATTTATTCCAGACAGTCACTTATGAACACCTAAATTGGAAAGAAACAGCCTTATGTCAATTAACTGTATCTATTTTCACAAAGATTAATTATCTGACATTAAAACAAAGCAGCAGAAAAAAGGAGGCATACATTATTTATCTCTAAACAATTATGTAGGTGGATAGAATAAATAATGCACTTCTGGATTAATTAATAGCCTCCAATATCACAAATGTGTATCAGTAAAGTTGAAAACAGGATTATTACCTAGATTACACTAAATCGGATCCAGCTTCTTGTCCTCACTCCAGCCAGAACCTCAATTCCTCACCAAAGTGCACAAATACACCATGAATTCATTTCTCACTCTTCCCCTGATTTCCTGGTATTCAAGACTGACTACTCACTAATTTCCTCCCCTCAAGGCAAACTTATTGAAAGCTTTCTTTTTTCAGCATATAAAAATATGATACAGTGAGCAGGATACTCCTTTCATCATAAGGAGTGGATGCACTTCTTGTATATAGTGCATATAGCACTTGAGCAGTCATATAGGTTCAGAAGCCATGACCCAGCATAGTATTTATGAGGAAAAGAAAAAATTAACAATATGTCAATTGCAAGCAACAAGATTCACTCATGAACGATCCAAATCGGCAAGTTTATTGTGTTCTATTAATACAAGAATATCCTCTTCTCTTGGAAATAACCAGATAAGGTTCCCTGGAACTTAGGGAGCGTCAGGCATATGCCTCTTCAGGCTATGCAAAGACTCAGTTAGTTCTTTGCTTGACCTCTCTCTCTCTGCCTGGCTTCCCAAAGTAATAGGGTCTTACAGATCAGGCCAAAATAATTTGATAATATAAATGGCTGCCTGCTATTACTGTGAATATTACTATTGCACTATTACTATTACATTATAGTTTTATAATGTCTTTCCCAAAAGTTCAAGACAGCCAAGAAAGATCAGTCAGTCAGTCAGTCAGTCAGTCAGTCATTTATTAAATTTGTTTGCCACCCATCTTGCTTCAAAGTGACTCTAAGCAGTTTACAACATTAAAAACAATAAAACCATAAAATATTTCTAAACACAATAAAAATAGAATTACAATCCAAGTGAAGTTGCAGTTAACA
>JANHZT010002833.1:90797-105983 GCA_032468215.1 Stegonotus admiraltiensis | reverse complement strand
GGGTAGGATGGGGGGGGAATTGGATGTAAAAATTTTAAAAAAAACTTTTTAATAGAAAAAAAAGCAAGGCAGAGGAAAAAAAAAACAAAAGAGCGGGAGGCTGAGTGGTGTGCTAGTGCCGCGGCTGCGAGACGAGGCAGATGTTGGTGGGTGGATGGCCTGGCTGGGACTCTGAGGTATGCTGGTACAGGGCCCCCCATGGGGCAGCTCCCCCCATCTCATGGTGGCAGCACTGGTGCGCCATATGGCCTCCCATTCCACCATGAGCAAGCAGAAGAAGTGGACCTCCTGTACATGGGTGGGAAGATCCTCCCAAAAATAAGCCCTAGTGCTTATTTTGGAGCCCAAAAGAAAATAAGACCCTGGTCTTAATTTCGGGGAAACATGGGTAACTATATTTGAATATGGTGTTAGATATTTAACTGAAATATATTACACTTATGAAATAATTGAAATCCCTATCATCCTGATTTGTTCCCTTCTTTGTGGAAATCACAT
The DNA here is from genome assembly GCA_032468215.1 of Stegonotus admiraltiensis. Classification (NCBI taxonomy): domain Eukaryota; kingdom Metazoa; phylum Chordata; class Lepidosauria; order Squamata; family Colubridae; genus Stegonotus; species Stegonotus admiraltiensis. The sequence goes on along the minus strand of JANHZT010002833.1, from coordinate 105,485 downwards.
AGTCTAGGGAGGGAGGCAAGAAGAATTGGGATTGATCCTGTTATGCTAACTACCTGGCCACAAATGGTTAGAATTCTTTCAGTGAAGGTAAAAACCCAGCTATAATGCCAGATGCCTCATCAGATGTCAAATCTCTTTAAATTAAAATAAAACTGTTTTACATTTTTCTTACAAAAGCAGATGAAAGGAGTTTTTTAGGCCTCTGTAACTGAAAACACACATTGATTTCTATGCTCATTTTCCATTTAATAGGGTCAGCTGCTTCTGTCTAAATGATTTTGTCTATGAGTGCCAGACAAAACCTAGAAGTACTGAAGAAAAATGTAAATGCAGAAAATTTTTAGTTTCTAATTGATTTCAATTTTGGCTCATCAAGGACACTATACATAGATTAAAACTTAAAAATTAATTCACATTTTTAAAATAAAACCATATTAGGCATAAATAAATCAATGCATCATACTGAAAGATTTTTTTTAATTTGACAATACTTCTGTATCTTAAATTAGATTAAATATTAATAACATTCAAAACCAAGTATCAGATTCTCCATCTTTTGTGGAAAAGATATAACAAGAACTCTGAGTGAGCAGCAATATTAGAGATAGAAGAGTTTTAGGTAGGCCATTTAAGGTATGTCATTAAAATTTTGAAATGTGTCTTTTCTTCCCAGATTCAACACTAATGAGTGACCACAGTGCCTTCATTTTGCATACTATTATTCATTATAAAGCTAGGAAGCACTTTATATTATAACATGTAACAGATGGTTTTCGGGCGTACATACAACATAGAAGAAAAATGAAAATATGGAGAATGTAATTCAGTTGCCTACAGTATATGCAATAAAAGATTGAAACTATTACAAAAGATATAATGTAATAAGACATTCTATATGTAGAACAGACTTGGTATTGCTGAGTGTAAATCTTGAAAAGAATGGACGTGGGAGAAAAGGAAACATATGGAACAAAGAATCTAGAGTCAAATCAAAACTGCAGGAAGATTAAAAAAATAATAATTTTTGCATGAAAAATACGAGTGTATTTTTAGTGTATTTTTAGATTAAACAGAATAAATAGAAAAGTGGGGGGAAGGAAAGAAAGAAGGAAAATTACATCCAGTCAATGATAGTCATTTGTCAGCAAGTAGAATTGAAAAACATAGGTTTTATGCCAACTTTTTAATGAAACAGAACTCATACATTCTGAAAAACGATAGTGGTAGATATGGATGATAAAGTTTAAGATATTTTAAAATACTGCACGGTTTGCTTATAAAGTCGCTTTGTGATTTGTTTAGTATGTATGAAGACAGCTTCTGTGCTTGTGAATAGGAAGAATGTCATATTGTTCCACTATGCCAATGGAAAGCAGGAATGAAAGCTATTACCGCAAGCAGATTAGTTTGTTAAATGTGCCTGAGAGGTGTTTAGCAGAGTTCTGACTCAAAGGCTACAAGAGATGCAAACAAGTAACATTTGAGAAATGAAGTGTGGCTTTATGCCAGGCAGAAGATGCAAACATGGTTTTGCTTCTTCAGCAAGAAAAGTACATGAATCAACGTAAGGAAGATACTTATCTCTTAGCAAATGCCATCAAGAGGAACCACTGAGTCAGGCCTTCTCAGTTGCTGCCTAATTTCTATAGAACAGCATCCTCCCTGAAATCTGAGTGGCCCAACCTGCTGAGATTTACAAAAGCCATTCAAACTTGGAGGTTCCAGGAGACTACAGCTATGGAGATGGTACGAATCTGTTTCTTCCTGCAGTTAAGATGGTCTGTTTATTTAATGGTAATTGTTCTGAGGGGCTTGAAATGGACATAGCAATATGTTGTTCTAATTACTGTTTATTACAATGTATTTAATTTGTATACTGTTATTCAACTTGGTATGTAAGCTATTTAGAATTGGTAGCAATTGGTGCAACATATAAACCAAATAACATAAAACCTGAAAAAAATATTTAATCTTGCTTTATGAACATGAGAAGTATGTAATAGACCTTAAAGCCTGAAACCAATGATCTCTCTCTTTTAAAAAAATGTCTAATGCATTCAAAACCATAGGAGTTTTGGGGGCAATCATGTCATTTATATCAAACAGATTTAACAAAATATATATCTACTCAGCTGTTTTTGGTAAATTATACCCTTTCTGTACTCTTTCAGAAGTTTTTAAACTATCATAGATAAGTAATTCAGCATACTTACCCTACTTTCTGCCCATATTTCCTCCAAAAGGAATCTTCTGCCATTTTTAAATAAAATTATTTTAAAAACCAACCAATTTTTCATAATAATTGCAATCAGATTTTAATTTTTTATTCATCAACATCATAATTCGTATTGACTATAAGTATTGGGAAATAAAGAATTTCTATTATATCTAGAATTGTATTTGCCAAGATTTCAAAGATGCCAATAATAATATTTAACACTTGTAGCTATTCTGTATCATTTTCATTTCAAACAGTTACAAATACACCGAAAGTTATAATTTAAAGTGGAGATATTACAATATTAATTTCACATAACTTTGAAAGAGAGAGCTCTGATATTTGACCATTCCAGAGGAATGTATTTATAAGTTTATATAATTGGCTAAATTTATTGAGTGTAATTAATACAGCTAACCCTCTAAGCATGTATAACAATCATGAGATTACATCCTCTCACAAATCCATATTTTCATCCACCTATTAATATTCCCATTAATTGTGCTATGCATTTTGAAATACCAAAATAAGTATTCTACAAATAGCATTGCTAAAATCTTAATAGAAAACAAACTTTATTTTTTATAAATTGTCATAAATACTTTATTACAATTGGCAAAATGATATGATTATTCTAGTTTACATTACTCTAGCAGACAATAGAGTATACAACTATAGTATACTATATATTTATAGTATTCAACTTTAGAGCCTATATCATCCAAAAAATGACGTATTTTCTTCCATAATTTCCAAAGGAAGGGAGGAAAAACAAAGGTATATCACAGGGATAAAAATCAAAATTAAATAGCCTAGGAAAGTTTGCCAGAACTTAGAAAATAATGAGCTTGCCAAAAAATAATGAGAAGTGTTGTCATGGATCTCCCCTACTCTATACAGTCCTAGTTACAGAAGCTCTATAATATAATTAAGTCTTCTTTGAGTCCAGCTCAACTTCTGGTAAATTCATGAACACATCCATGTAATTTTCTTAGCAACATAAGGAAATATTTGGGATTTCTGGCTGTCTCCCATATTACATTCAACCCTGCTTAGGTTTTCATGATGAACTACAGCTGGCAAAGGTGTTGCTACCAGCTAAGCACAAGGTAATATAATAAACTGTACGGTAACAGGCACAGAGAACACTCAAAATGACTTGCACCCCTGTCAATAAACTTTTCAAAACTTCATAAAGTATTAAATAATTCAAGTCATGGAAATAGATGGAGAACACATACAATGCATGCCTCAGTGTAGGGAAAAAAGATTTAAAACTTTAAATTAAGTTTCCTATTAAGTATCATATTTGCCAACGTGGCATACATAATTCATTTGAAAGTTGGAATGTTCCACTAGACTGAAATGGTATTTACTAAATTAAATCAGCTGTTTCAATACAGCAGCTTCCAGAAAGGCTAGGAATACTGCTACTGAAAATCACAGTCAACATTATTGCTGATATTAAAAAGCAACAACTAAACCAAAGCAATATGATGTGTAAATCTGAATAGATCAAAAGCCCAAGCATCTAAACATTCAAAGATCATACAGCTCATCACACTTTTGTTGATATTTATGCTCAGCAGCAAACATAAGGGATAAATAAAGAGAGAAGAGCAAGGAGTTGTGTTAGGCAAAAGCATTAAAATCAGGAAGAAATCTCAGAATGAATATTAGATGTGCTCTCCCAGTGATGTGGATTGAAAGTTTTAATGGGTAGTAAATATGACAACCTACATTGTTGCAAATAACTTTTCAGTCACAAGTTTTTTCTTTCTTTTTTTTTGCAGCGGACAATTTCAAAGGTAGGATGATCTCATGTGAGTGAGATGTATTTTTCACACAATTGTGCTTTACTTTAGAGCTTTTTATTGTCAGTGGAAAAACCATCAAGAAATCAGCTTCTACTCAATGACTTGCTATGCAATTACTTTACTTCTGGAAGTACCGTGCTTCCCCGAAAATAAGACCCTGTCTTATATTTTTTTAAACCCCAAAATAAGCGCTTGGCCTTATTTTCGGGGAGATCTTATTATTTTGGGGCACGTGGAGCAAGACGGGGCTCCTCTTGCCATCTTACCTGATTTCCAGCTCTGTCTCCCTAACCCTAACTAGAGGAAATGGCAGAGACTGGCTGCACATGCGTTTTAATATTTTCGGGGAGGGCTTATTTTAGCACATGGGCTCAAAAGCCCGATTAGGCATATTATCAGGGGAAGTCTTATTTTCGGGGAAACAGGATATTGATTGCCATAAAAATCATGTTCAGGTTCTTGACATTCTCCATACAGTACATAGACATAGCTAGCATTTCAAAGTTAAATTATTATGTAGATCGTTTCCCCCATTGACTGCTTGATAGTTGTTTTTAAAATGTGGCCAGTGCCCAACAACCTTTAGACTCAAGCACATAATTGATATCTCTGCAATGAATAATTAACATGCAAAGTAAAGGCTACAAGGTTAGCACTATCAAATGTTAAAAACTTCAGTATATCATCTTTCCAAGATAGGTTTCTATAACTTCTAGAAAGTTAGAAACTGAAGTTGAAAGACGCAAGGACAAATAAAGAAACTGGGACAAGTTCCAGACACTAGAACTTAATTTATATATAAGTAGTTCTCAACTTAAAACCATTCATCTAGTGATTGTCCAAAATGACAACAGCATTGAAAAAAATGACTTAAAACTGGTCTTCAGACTTACAATGGTCATAGCATTCCCATGATCACATGACCAAAGTTCAGGCACTTTGCAACTAGTATGTCTTTACAAAGATTGCTGGGTCCCGGGGTCTTGTGACTGTCATTTGCAATCTTCCCAACTGGTTTCCAACAAGCAAAGGAAATAGAAGTCAGATTTGTTTAACAATTGCATGATTCACTTAACAACTGTAGTGATTTACTGTGTTTAAAATAATAAACACTGAACGGTAATTTGGATGGATCCCCCTGTATAAAAGAAGACCAGGAAATTGCCCTAATAAAATCCCACCTGCCACCCTGCTTTTAAGCTTACTTGCAAGAAACCAGTTACAGTTAGTCCTCGACTTATCACAATTCTGTTGTTAAACAAGGTGGTCATTAAGTGAGTTCCACTCAATTTTATGAACTTTTTTGCCATGGTCATTAAGTAATCACTGCAGTTGTTAAATTAATCACATGGCAAATGCAGCTTCCTCCGTTGACTTTGCTTATCAGGAGTTGACTGAAGACCCAAATGGTGATCATTTGACACTGGGATGCTCCAACCTTTGTAAATACATGCTGGTTGCCAAGCACCTAACTCTGCTCATGTGGCCACTGGAATTCTGTAACAGTTGTAGGTGTGAAGACCAGTCATAAGTCACTTTTTTCAATGTTGCTGTAATTCTGAATAGTTGCTAAATGAATGGTGGTAAATTGAGAACTACTGTGTTTCCCCGAAAATAGGATATGTCCCGAAAATAAGGCCAAGCCTGATTTTTGGGGTGGGCGTAAATCAGTGGTGAAATCTAAAATTTGTTACTACCGGTTCTGTGGGTGTGGCTTGGTGGTGGTGGGGTAATGTGACTGGGTGGGCGTGGCTTTTTTTTTTTTTACTTTTAAAACCATTTTTTCTACAATCTCTTCGGTGAATAGGTTGTTTAAAAAATGCTTTAAAAAGCCTCTGACAATCAGGCAACTCATCTTGGATCGTCAGAGGCATTTAAAAGAAAAAAAAAATTTTTTAACCTGAGTTTTTTAAAAAGCCTCTGCCTTTCTTAGTTTGATTGAACTCGCGAGAAGTTTGGTTTTACCCTACAATGTGTTTGCCTGCAGACATGCAACAGAGCTACAAGGCAAGTAAGATGCACGTCTCATCTCCCCCTGGCCCTACCCCTCCCCACCTACCATCCCCATATTGCATCCAATTTAGGCAGGGACAGGAAGCCCTGACATGCCCGGCGAGAGGGAGAGAAGAGATGGCAAGAAGAGCGAGCCCTGTCTCACTCCATGCCTCTCGTTTCTCCCCCGCCCTACCTGCCATTCCCCTCGACAAAGAGACGGCGGGAAAGGGCAGAAGTCAGACTGCTCTTACCATTAGGGTGCGTAGAGCCGTCTTACCTGCCTTGCAGCTCTGTCGCGTGTCTCGCCGTTGTCTACAGGCAAACACATAGGGTAAAAAAACCCTTGCAAGTTCAATCAAACTTCTCGAACTCACAAGAAGTTAGGTTTTACCCTACGTGTTTGTCTGCAGATAATAGCGAAACACGTGACAGAGCTGCAAGGCAGGTAAGACATGCATCTCGCATCTCCCCGGCTCCTGGTGAGGGGGGGAAGAAGAGATGGCAAGATACGTCTTGCTTCTCCCCCACATGCCACCCCCTTCAATAAAGAGCTGGGTGCTGTGGAAAAGGGAGCCGGGCAGGCACAGGCTTTGGGCGTCTGGGCCTCTGGGGCTGCCAGGGGTTGCCCGGCAGAGAGGTGGGAGTGGGGCAGGAGTTTGCAGGCAAAGGGGATGGATGGATGGGAAGTGGGCAAGTGCCCAGTGAACAGGTGACAAGCAGCTGTGTTGCGGTGCCACAGCAGTGCAACACAGCAGAAGCCATGAGGTGGGCCACGCTCGCTGTCTCCTGCACCCCCAAAATAATAAGATTCCCCCCCCGATAATAAGGCCAAGCCCTTATTTCGTGGTTCAAAAAAATATGACAGGGTCTTATTTTGGGGGAATCACAGTATGTACTTGCAATTCTTAAATATATTTACCTAGAACATCATAGCTAGTGATGTTGTAAATTAATGCGGGTATCCTCCATTCTTTTGTGGTAAAAGAGGAAGTATATCAATAATCAGTGATTAAATCTTATTTTGTTTGTATAATAAAATTATTCTACAATTAATTTTTGGTGATGTTTAAAAAATCATTATTGACATCATTCTATTTTCTATACGTATTTGAACACGGTGATGATGACATGCACTTTTGGTTCCTTTTTGGAGGAAAGAGTCTAGATATACAAATAAGGGAGAAGAAGAAGGAAAAATCTAAAACCCAGGTAAAAAAATATATATAGTTTGCTTAATTTGACAACAGTACCAACCTTTGAACCATTCACGTTAAATATATTATTTCTATTTGTTTCTGAAAAATGAATTTGTCTTCACAAATATTCTCAGTTCTAAAGGTCAGATTTATAGATCTCTCGTGACTGGAAATGATTGCATGGAAGCTGCAATGAAGTGTATCCATGAAATTCAACACCTGGAAACTCTACTAAAATGGCATGTGGCAATGGAAACAGCTGTGGCAGGGTAAACAATAGAGAAATAATACAGTGCTAGACAGTATTCCAATTATAAAATCATACTTCAAATTATAAAATAATACATACTTTGAATCATTTCTAATTCACTCCATTCTTTAAGTGTATAGCTTTACTTTTTTTTAGCTGAAATATAAATATTCTTATCCAATTTTCATTTGTTTAATTTACAGTCGTAGACTAAAACACAAAAAAAATTTTTTTAGTTATTGTTTATTAGCTGACTATGATTTCCATTTCTTCAAATTATCTATCAAATTCTCTGGCTCAGTATAACTCAATATGTGCTTAGGAACAGCACATTTTAAGCACAAATTCAATTTAATAATGAAAACTGCATGAACAATTGTTGGGAGGCCAAAGTCCAAACTAAAATCCATCATAAAAAAAAGTTTGCCAAATCCTGTTGGCTCTCAGATGCTTCTTTATCTCTTGCATGCACCCATTCTATGCCTCATCCCTTTTGCCAACTAGAGTTCCTTCTCTTAATGTTCTTAATCACAGCAAGCTTGGAAAAAAAACCCCAGAGAAAGTGCCTCCCTTTAGCTCTTAATTGATGCTAGACATTATACCTCCCTTGTTATATATTCCACAAAAAGGAAATACATTCAGAAATCTAAATGGAGAGGAGAAAAACAGTGGTCGTGGAAATACCATATGCAGAATCCTGCAGAATGTCAAAGGACAAGTAACATATTTTTTGAGATTGCTGTATTTAAATATGGTTCAACTCAAATACAACTCATAATAAAACAATAATTTCTTAACCTATAGATATACAACTACAGCATATTTTAACTGTATCTTAGGTTTTGCCATCTTCCAGCTTTATCTTTATGGCATCATTAACATTTGACTTTCAATGCTGTTTCTCTTGTTCTGATTTATTGATGATGTCGTGGATGTTTTAAACAGTTTTGTTTATTCTGTATAAATTGCTGTGAATTCTTTTATTGAGGCAGGATTGAAATACGTTAAATAAATAAGTAAATCATATATTAAAACTCTTTTGAACAGCTCTATTAGACAGCTTACCTAATTACCAGGAGAGAGTGTATCATATGGGTTTCTAGGGAGAAGACTTCTACTACATCATTGGCTAATATTGATGTTACCTTCTACCAGACCAGTGGGTAACTTAACTTTTTCTAATAGCTTTGTCTAAAAGTAAATAAGAAGTAAGGAAAGAGAAATGCTTTGTCAGCAACCAATGGATGGAAATCTCACCACACCCTTGGACTAAACTGTTCTCTCAGAAAGGAACAAACTACTGCAAATAGGTATTTCCATAAAACAGGAACCCCCTTCAAGAAGACAAATCTTCTGGTTTTACTCCAAAATAATAATTATACAATAATGGCAATAGAAAACCATTTTGTTGCCTTTGCCTAGGTTTAGTGAAAAAAGAAAAAAAAATGTAATAATATCAACTGATTTTTTGTGTAGGCGATTCCTGTATAAAAGTATATATCTACGTAAGAAGTTTTAACAGAGGCAGGAATGCGTAATAAAAAGAAAAACTTACAATTGCTCTTCAGAGTGACTGTTATAATTACTGAAGTTACAGTAACATTATATTCATGACTCATATTAATTACAAAATCTAAATATCCAGATTAAATCTGGTGTGTTATGAGTCAAGACTTTTATCAATTTATGTTCAGAAATTGCACAGTATTTTAACCTATTCATTTTCAATTACTATTTCAACTATATGCTCCCATCAATTTTTCATTACTGGTAGATGATAATTTTTACAGATGTTCCAATTAATCACTTTGACAACTACATCATTGCTTAGAATCAGTTTGTACAAACCTCTTGCATAAGCTGAATATATGATCTACGAGAGTAGGGTAGGGAAGGGGAAAGGGAAGGGAAATAATAGTGTTGTGTTTTCTGCTGCAATTCCTTGAGTATTCCACTGATACCTAAACCAACCTAGATTAATACTATTATCATATCTTGGATGCCTTGATAAATTAGCTTATCAATATTTTACCTGCTCCGTTAATTCTGTCCCATCTGCAGGGCTGCTTAGTTCATTTTCTGAGATAAATGGTCTACTTGGGTTTTTATTCAGTTTTGATACTGAACAGAGCAATAGCAACTTGATTATGGTTAATCGAGATGCCAAAGGGTACTTACTCTTGATCTCTAGGCAGTGTCTCTCTTCCCATTGCAAAAGGAATACTGATTAAGCAATCAATATGTCAAGTTTCCTGATCAAGACTCAGCTGAATAAATAACATATTTCTCAACACTTGAGGTCTTAGTTCAATTCTTTGGCTTGATTTATCAGAAAGCTCAGTTATAGCTTGGCTAGATTAAAATCTTTATTGCAGATCAAAATAAAGCTAACCAGCTGACTGCCAATGAGATGCTACAAATTATTTTTTTTACTCTAGTGGGATTAAACTTGAGGCTTGTTCCTCCTGCCCTTCAAAATTAATGGATACTTGTCACAGTATCTGGTGGTTGTTGAGTGTTTACATAATGGCCATCTCTAACCTATCAATAGATTTCTCACTTAAACCTTCACATGAGTTCAGTCTGCCCCAAATGTAAATTTAGTTTGTGTTCTCTGCATCCCATACTTTATTAGCTTCCAACTCAGTTTGTTGTCTCACAATATAAGCACTTTAACTGTGTAACCAAACTTCTTGTTCAATATTTGATACAGATACCCTTTCAGTCTCATCTGAAATCTTACATATCATGTTTCCAAAAATACTATTCAACTTACTTAAACAATAATTACAAAGTCACTAGTAGCTGATTCTGAGTATGTACTCCACTATTATGTTTTCTGTACTTCTGTACTACATAAACATCTGAGTATGTTTATGTGTATATTTTGTCCTCAATTCCTCCACATTAGCAAAGGTATTCTCCATTAAATCATCTTTTGTTTATTTTATGACAGCCCAGTACTCTCAGCACTAACTAGATTTCTATCTGGTGCCTCCTGAAACATTTACGTGTACAGCTACTGTGGTTGGCTAAAATGCTTTTAAAATAACAAAGTCTGGCAACCAAATCCTTATGGAATTTCAAAGCCTTTGCAAGAAATCAATATCCTGGAGCTACAATAAACTGAAAATGTAGTTTGGTTAATCTAAGCGTTCTCCCACTGTTGTGCAAATAGCTTTTGTAACTCTCTTAAAATTATACTGTCTGCCTAATATGCCTTCATTTCTGGAGCACATATATTTGCATTCACATCTTAGAACAATTTGCTAGAACAGAGAAACTAATGGGAACTCTGCTACTCACAGTAAGTTAACTCCCCCTTTAGAATTCAACAGAAATTTAAGATAAAGTGATTGGAAAGTACTGCTTCAAAAGTGTTGTTACTGAGCAAATGTTGGATTATTTAGAATATTAAAACCTCTGAAATAGGTTCCAAACTTTAAAAATATACAGTATTATAAATTAAGGAAATTCTAAAAAAACTAACCTTGTTTTGAGAAATAATGAGGAATAATATTATTCTCTACGTAGAATTATAAACATATATATCCTTCTTGATGATGATAATGTTGACAATGAATAAGACAGACAGTATGGCAAGCGTCCAGAGAAATATTCAGTGGAGCCTCTAGTCAAAATAACCATCTTATGCTCTACACTGCTCCTAGGAATATGTGATAGAATGATTAACAGAGGATGGGATGAAAGCGAAAGAAAGAAGATGGTTAAGGAAGGAAACTGGGCTGAGATAGAAGAAATTATTAAATCCAGGGGAGGAAGGAAAAGAGATTAAAGTAACTCTACCTTAACAATATTAGGTGAAACTTGTGTGGAACAGTTACTTTGGTAGGCTTTCAAGTTTCTGTTACGTTATCGTACTAGCAATTGGGCATAATGGGTTGCCCCAATCAGCAGCCGGGTCCCCAGATTTTAAATTAACTATAATTTCTTAATTCAAACTGACCCATGCAGTATATTGCAATGGTCCAGTTGTCAGTCATCAGAATGTGAGTTATTGTAGTCAGAGCATTCTAGATCAAGATATGCTGTAATTAGTGTACCACCTGCTGCTTCAATTGCCACTGTATAGGTTCAAACCTGAGATCATACAAGCGCTTGGTCATACTTTTGGTTTAACACTTTCATCACTCAAAGGAGTAACATTATCTCCTGCAATGCCTCAGAAAACCAGGAAGATGATTGGCGATTGGAAAGAGACCACATGGGACAATCTTGTCAAACATGTTAGTGACCTCTGTATTCCACAGACTGACCAAGTGAGAAACAGAATTGTCTTCCAAAGTGACAGGAAAATCCCCAAGCATAAATTTGAAAACACTCTAATTCCATCAGGCACAGGCACAGGCACATCAGGCACCTTATAACAGGTTCTCAATCCCCACATGGTGGCAGTGACCCAGAGTTAAATCAGAAAATGATAATATAACCAGTTCATGTCTCATTTACTTTGAAATAAAAAATAGATCAAACTTGTAGTCATTGTAAATATTTGTGACAAATCTATGGAGGCTACGAATTCACAAACCACTCTGGAATAAATTCTGGAATCAATAAGAGGCTAATTTTCAACACCAACCCTTGGTAACAAGTGACCAGTATCCAACAACAGCCCTAGCTTGCCTTTGCAGCCCTGGTGATCCAAGAGATGCTGTGGCTGCCCTTTCATAATCTCTGGAGGTTACAGAGGCCTGGATGGAGGACAACAGGTTTCAACTGGTAAGACAGAGTGGCTATGGATATGTAGAGCCTCAGGATCTGAAGGTTTATCATCTTTAGTTCTGGATGGGGTGGCACTACTCCAGGTAGACCCGTACACAATTTGGGGATTTTCCTAGACTTGCAGCTCCTGCTTGAAATGTATGATAGACTTTCATTTACTTGCAACTGTTGAGACCAAGGTGCTGCCCATCTGGCCATCAGGGCAACTGGTTTAGAATAAGAAATCTGTACTGATATATGATTGGCTAACTACTAAAAAAGCAAAAAAAATCTGCATTTTTCTTCTTGGAGAAATAAAATTATTAGGAAAAGAAAACAAGTTCCATAAGGGAAGCAAAAAAGTCCTCATGTCTGGCTGCCTTATTTATGTCACAAAACACTCAGCAGCACAAAATGAAAGAGAGGAATCATGAGTGATGTACATATTCTTTGCTAATCACAATAGTCCTAACATTTCATTGGTGATACAGAGGCCACCATTTGCCTACCGAAAATTTACAAAAACATCTAGTAATCAAAGCCAGCAAGCAGGAGGACAAGCTTGACCATGCTGAAGGACTGGGTCATCCAATACCATTGTCAGATATAGTGGGTGATTTTCTGGGAACCCTAGGTAACACTACCAGGAGTTTGACTTGAATTCAAGATGATGCAGCTCTTTTCTTCATCTCTTCCTCCTGACTCTCTCACTTAATCCCTTGTTTGATAACAGAGTTGGTTGTCTTGTCAGTCCATTCCATTATGTCTTCTACTTCTGCCTTAAAAGACCTTTCTGCAGCTCTTGACCTTTTTCAACTTCACCCAGCATGGTTTTTTATGTATTTATGTATTATTAATTAAATTTATATGCCATCCATCTTGCTTTCCAGAGCAAGTGATTCCATATAATAGCACTGCCACTGGCACAAGATCAGACATACTTCCAAAATTAACTTTCTCCTGTTTTGACTACCAGCGTTTAAGCTGTCTCTCCTTATGATTAGCCCCTTCCTGTCAGTAGTATATCTTTTCCAGTTATAGATTGTTTGAGTAAGCCTTTTTATAGGAAGGAGCAGATTGCATGTGACTAGCTAGCCCTAGATTAGAGGCAGGGAGGGGAAGAAGGTTGTGACAAAACAGGAGAAATCTTAAAAGGGATTACCCTGGACTTGATTTAGTGTACCCTGTGTGTCATAGTTAGTGTTTCTGTGTGTTCAGTGAGTAAAACCCATTTTCCTTTGGTAAAGTTGGTGTAAAGAAGGAGAAGGTTAAATTGCAGGATGTAGGCAATAACAACTAAAGTCTTTCCTGCTGGGCCTTCTGGCATAAGTCAGGTAATAGAACAGGGGTCAGAATGCAGAGAAAATAAGCTGATTTGGGGAACAGTCAGAAAATTCAGAACTATACAAAAACCGAAAGTTTGGGTGTGGTAAGACAAAGAGGAAAAGTGTGAAAGACAAAAGGAAGGCTTGCCCAGGGACAGGGGTGCTCAAGGAATTCAGCAACACTAAAAAGATTATAACTCAGTCCACCTTTTGAGAAGTTTGACACTGAAAGAAGATAAGCTCAGAGAAGAAGTTTGGAGATCTAACTGTAATTGGCTGAGAGAGTAACCTTGAGGAAGAGCCACAGCCAAGACAACAGTCAAATAAGAGAAATCTCAAAGCAGGAGTGGAATTTGCCTCAGGCACATTCAGAATTGTAAGATGCTGTTACTGTAACCCTGTAATAAAAGTTGTTTTAGTATTCTTGACTTTGGTGTTCAAACCAGGTTTATCTTGAAAGGCTGATACTAATATGTGAAGAAATAATTATGAACCCAGGAGGAAACAGAGAAACTATGACAGGTATCTCCTAACTTATAATCATTCATTTAACAAAGGTTCAAAGTTACAACTGTCTCTAAAAAAGTGATTTACCACCTGTCCTCAAAGTTATGATCCATGCACAGTCCACGCTGTCACATAATCACAATTTGAATGCTTAGCAAGTACTGGTAGCTCACATTTATGACTGGTTGCAGTGTCCTGCAATCACATAATCATGATTTGCGGCCTTTACAGTTTGTTTCTGACAAGCAATGTCAACTAGGGAAGCTACGTTTGCTTAATGACAGTGGTGATTTTCTTAAAGACCATGGGCATAAAATTGGATTTCATCACATGATGATTTGCTTAACTACCAGGACTGGATGGATTGAATACTCACTACATTTTAGAAAGGAGACAAGTTATTGTCGTATATAAGGGAAAGGACAGACTGGGATACTGACTAGCTAGTTCAGAAATTTATGGCACTTAAAGTGTGTTATACTGTTAATATGCATATTGTTTTGGTCTGTAACAAGCTCAAAGCTTGTTACTAGCCTTGGTAGTACAGTGGACTAAACGCTGTTATTAACATCTGCTGTTTACAATTACTGCAAGTTCGAATCTCACCAGGCTCAAGGTCGACTCAGCCTTCCATCCTTTCTAAGGTGGGTAAAATGAG
>JANHZT010002833.1:71871-82828 GCA_032468215.1 Stegonotus admiraltiensis | reverse complement strand
TGAGATTTGAACTTGCAGTAATTGCAGGCAGCTGGCTTTACTTTAATAGCACTTTAGCCACTGCGCCACCAAGGCTCTCCTGGTTTTGGAGAGTGTAATTCAAAATGTGGGATACTACCTTCTGCTTCAATCTACGACTTTCTTTAATCAAGTATTGATGAATAAATCACTGTAACAAATGTGCTTGGATCTGTAAAGGTAGTTCTTATGTAATTATTTCATTTAGCGAACATTTGCAGTTAGTGAAGAAAAAGTAATTTTGTGAGCAATCCTTGTAGTTATAACCTTGGCAGGTCTGTAAAGCAAAGAAAAGTTGAAGTAAGATTATAAACACAGTAGTGGTTTCACTTAGCAACCGCATCACTTAACGACTAAGCTATCTGTCATGATTATAGTCATGAAGACTTCCTGTAGTTAGCTCTGATATTACTGGTCTTACTGATTTTTACTAATATTTTATTAATTTTCTCATTTGGGGGTTGTTTTAACACTGTTGTTACGTGACCTGGGTTAGTTTAACGTGGGAACGGATGCAACCAAAAGTAAGTGCATTTTTAATATCAATCCTATGACCAATAAATACAAATTATTATCCAATAAAAAAAATACTTGTATTAGATGTTTGAACATTATTTTGTTTTTAATGTGCCGTAAAGTAGCTTTGGCAAACTACTCCAGATTTCATAGCCATAAGAATCATAATTAGAAATAGTTATTTTTGATTGTTCCAGTCTAATTAAGTAAAATTGTTAGGCCGTGGAAAATGGAGCCAATTGAACTGCAGCCACAGTACAGAAGTATATTTCACTGAACCTCATATGCACATATAGAAAGGCTGACTTTCCTTCTTTCACCATAAATATATTTCCTAGAAAGGAGAGAATCCTTGCTTTACATTGTTTGAATGCATGTTTAGAAGTATGCTATACTTCCTGTGGCCCTATATTAGGATAGGCCGTATATGGGTGAAGGAATTGAAGGGTCAGTGACCCTTCCCCTTTATTTCCCATCCCAAATTGACACAGCAGTTGATCATTTCAAAACTCAGGCAGCCGCAATTGTTTCATAAATGGCATCCGTACTAAGAACAGAGCTGCAGTCTAACCATTATGTTAAGACATATCCTGATTAAATAAGGAAAGAAACAAGATGTCTCAAGATAAGAAGCTTCAGCACATCGCCCATTTAAGAACCAGAACTGGGGCGGGGGGATCAGACATTTAAAGGAAATTACTAATGCAGAAAGTATCCACATGTAGTACAAATGAACAGAATTATTGAAGCAATAAATTTGAGAGCACTGAATGTGGCCAAAATACTGAGAATACAAACTATGATCAACAAATATGTGTTCATAAAAGAAAGTGAAGGAAAGGAATTCAGACAATCAACCCTTTTGTTCTGCAATATGGAGCAGGATCATGTTGACCTAATTTAGAGGATGCTAGTGAAGACTACAATTCGGTAAAGAATGTAAAGTATTTATATATATATATATAATACTGAATAATAGCTGTATTGCTATTAATACTGAATAATAATACTGAGGAAAAAAGGATGATGAAAATAGAATTTATAACCACTTGGACTTATTTCAGGGTTCAAAAAAATATAAGACAGTGTCTTATTTTTGGGGAAACACGGTATATATATATAAATGTGGCCAAACTGAGTTCCATTTTCCTTGGAAATTATATACAAATGGATCATCATTCCTCCTCCAAGGTTTACTTTAAAACTTCCCAGAGTTGCCTATAGCCCTGATATTTTGATACCCTCCCATCCAAGTACCAAGTGATGCTTAGCTTTAAAGGCCAGACAAATTTAACCAGGTGCTGCCACCTGCTGAAACACCACAAAAGAAGCCTTTCTACAATGGGCCCAGCACTTCAATAAATGTGAAGCCATTAAATAGAATTTAAAAGACCCTTTCACACTGCATAAATTTTAAAGAATTATTATTTACTTTTTTTTAGAAGCCATTCACCCAGTTAGAAAGTGTGAAGTCCATAAATATTGATAAATGTCCTTTAAAAATATTTTATTAGAATTTTAGAATACAACAGAAGCAAACAATGAAAATAAGAATTAAAAAAATAGGAAACAATTAAAAAAGTAAAAAAAGAAACAAAGAATTTTGATTTCTTCCCTTCTCTTCATTGAGTAATTGCCATCTTACTCTTTCCCCTTGCTCCTTAACCCTTTTTAACCCCCAATCCATAAATCATCAGTTTAGTCTTTTCTTCTTTCAATAAAAAGCCCATATAAGGCTTCCAATCTTTTTAAAAGTCTTTATCATTTTTCCCTGACCAAAGTCTTCAATTTAGCCATTTCCACAAGCTCCATCAATGTTATAATCTAATCTATTTTTGTGGCTTTCATTATTCTTCCATCTTTGTGCATACAATAATAAAAACATCTATCAATATCCTTGATCACTGATTCCATTTTATTTTAGTCTAAATGAAATGGATTTAGTGATCAAGGATATTCATCCATTACTTTATTATCTATGAATGGATCAACTCCTAATAATATAATATCAGAACAAAACAATATCCAGCACATCTTCATATTATATTCAAATTTATAGGGAATTTTTTATTTATTTTTTATTCATATGAATTTTTTCCCTACCTTTATTAACTTTTATAAATAACTCAAGGCACAAAACATACATAACGCTCCTTCCGCCTCCTATTTTGGAATCTTGTATTTCATTATATCCATATTCGCTCATACTTGATGAACAAAACCAAGCCTGTTGACTAAAGACAGACTCTTAGGTCCAAAAAGACAAATAAAGTTTATTAGGAAATAATATGCTTCAAGAGAAACCCTGTGCCTCTGACCTTTTCCATCTACATGCTGAGGAAAAAGGAAATTCTCTGTGCTTCATTAGCAAGTAGGTGAAGGAGATAGTTTAATAGCAGAAGGTTGTCTAAACCAAATCAGTTTAGCATTAGACATTTAAATGACCTCAAGACAGATGATCAGTCAAAAGAACTTTGGTTAAAGCATAGAGTGGACTGAACCTCTACTTCAGAAGAAGATAAGGAAACACAGGGGTGGATTTCAAGAGTCAGAAAAAGCAAGAAGACTAATTCATCTAACAAAAGTAAAATAAAGGTTCTCTAGGAGACCCCTAAGATTATTATACTGATAATAATCAACTGATAATTGAGCCCAAGATTCTATTGCTAAGTAAGACATTTGGTAAGTGAATTTTGACTCGTTTTATGACCTTTCTTGCCACAGTTGTTAAGTGAATCACTGCAGTTCTTAAGTTAATGATACAGTTGTTAAGTGAGCCTGGCTTCCCCATTGACTTTGCTTGTCAGAAGGTCACAACAGGTGATCACTTGAAGCTGGGACACTGCAACCATCATAAATATGAATCAGTTGCTAAGTGTCTGAATTTTGATCACATGTCTCTGGGGATGCAGCAACTGTCGTAAGTGTGAAAGAGAGCCATAACCCACTTTTTTCAGTGCCATCGTAATTTTAGCAAACACTAACAAGTGTTGGAAGGGACCTTGGAGGTCATCTAGCCCAACCCCCTGCTCATGCAGGAGACCTGTACTAGGGATTCTAACCGCCGAACTGCCGACTTTTCTGATCGACAAGCTTAGTGTTTTAGCCACTGAACCACTTTGGAAGGGTCACTAAATGAACTGTTGTATTTCAAAGACTATCTGTACTTCAGAGAATTCCAAGGATCACTTGCAAGGGATACATGTAATAGCAACAATCCAAAATCTAGGTTAGCATTTCCAGAGAAGGAAACATTAGATTTTATAAGAAAAACAAATTTAGGGAAAAAAATGCTTATTCCTAATGGATGTTCAAACTCACTTTCTAAATCAGTAGTATTCTACTGCTGAGTCATTTTCATACGTAAAAGAGGAATGAGTGATGCTGTTATGAACTAAACATCCTGTTAGGTCCTTTGTTTGTTTTTGCTTCTGCTTTTTTTTTATTATTATTGAAAAGGCATATACCAACAGAAAAACTAAAAAAAATGAAATTTAAAAAGATGTATTGCTAAAGCATGGCTAATGTTGATATTTCATTGCCACAAGGAAAAAATAAATTTATTCTGTATAATCTTCTGTAGATAGGCTTCCTCCAGTTTGTAATTATATGTATTATAAAGTATGATTTGGAGATAACTAAAAGCCATTTCCTAAAATTTGTCAAGAAAAAGCTCCATCAGAGAAAAAAATCTGTAACTTGCTTTGTTAAACTTTCTTCAAAATCAAGTGTGTGACACTCCATGTGTGTGTGTTTTTCATTACAGTGAAAAAGGAAGAAAGCATAACTATCTTAAGATAACATACTGTTTACAAATATATACAGTACTTTTAGAGGAATAGTTTTGAACTATGTATGACTGTGGTCGTAAAATTGAACATGCAGTTGTATAAGGTGAAAAGAACACTCAAAAAAATTATACCAGTTTGGGAAGTAAATTAACAAACTACCTTGCATGACTAAATTTATCAATGACAATAAACTCCAAGACTAAATGCTTTACAGATGTGGAGCTAATATATCATTGTATTACAGCAGAAGAAAAAATAAATTATTGCAAAAAGGGAAATAAATTTAGAGTAGAAAAAGTTAAAGGCACCAAATTAGTAGTAGTTATAGTAGTGATAAATATTTACAAGTTATAGAATGTGGAATTCTTTTGAATATTTTTTATTCAGAGCCACTTACATACATTATCATAAAATCATATGGATGTGCATTTTTATCACATTGCAATTACTTTCACCCTCAACAAATCAATGAATGTGTGATAGTATGGTATAGAATAGAAATACTATATAATCAAAGTAGTTTTAAAAGGCTCTGATTTTATGCTTAGGCAAGAAGCTTATTACTAATTCAGTTTTCATTTTAAAAACTGTACGATAGCTCTAAATACAAACCTTGAACCATTACAGAAAAAAAATCATAGGAATCAACTGTCATGAACAAACTAATATAGCATGATTCTGTAAATCAGTAAAGGATTATTGAAATAAGAGTATTG
Source organism: Stegonotus admiraltiensis (assembly GCA_032468215.1). Classification (NCBI taxonomy): domain Eukaryota; kingdom Metazoa; phylum Chordata; class Lepidosauria; order Squamata; family Colubridae; genus Stegonotus; species Stegonotus admiraltiensis. The sequence continues at coordinate 77,787 of JANHZT010002833.1, read as the reverse complement.
TCTTCAAAACCAAGAAAATTAGCAAACCAGAGTAAATTTACAAATTAAATCAATGAGATTTTATGTCATCATAGTTAATCTCTAATATATTAATCAAGGGTAGTGTTGCTGTACTAATGGAGTTAATACATATAACATTGCTTTGTTTTTCTGAATGCCCATCAAAATAAATATACAATAAATATGCAACGTATTTAGCAATTAAGATACTAGCAAAGCTTACACCTATAGGATTTGATCTGGAGTTCATCATTTTTTTTAATGATGATTTTTTTTTACTTAATGATTGTCCTAGTCAATAAACCCAGAATATACCAGGTATTTATTTTATCAGTGATAAAAATAGTGTCGTATTTCAATATTTTGTAATACCTCAATCATCTTGATACATTTGGTGAAAAGTAAGATGAAGTCTACCTCTAATCATTTAGTGACATACTATTAATCTAACATTGAAGTGGGAAGTACTTCATAGACTACAGTACTGGTTTTTGAATATAAATCAAAATGTGTTTTTTAAAAAAAACCCAAAGAGCTAAAATTGTAGAGTTCTCATTCCTAGGAACATAAATTATTAGTCAGAATGGCATGCATGGAGAATATTTTAAACAAAGTTCCCTTTTACACATCAAGAAGGCAGAGCAGCTGCTTAATCGTCTCAGTTGGATTCAACTGCCAGTTCACTTCATTAATTTATGTGAACCTCACTAGACCATCCCAAAATGTACAATTGCTAAAATCTGTTCATACAAATCAAGACTGAGAAATTCCCTCTTGACACCCAATCACCAGAAAATAGCCAGAATCTACAAATCCTCTAACAGCAATTATCCTTAATTCTGTTGTGTGTATCAACTACCATTTCAACAAAAGTTGAAACAAGAGTTATTTTCCCTCCAGTATTCCAACTGGGTCAATTCACTATAGATTGTGGAAAGTATAGCTAAATGTATCATCCAATACACTCTTAAATAGATGCATATATTTTAATTAATAGTAATGTTATTTTACAGGGGCTATGATAACCATCCAGAACAAATTGGGCCTACTTTTTTTCCATTTCTCAATCATTTATCTTAGAATGATATATCTGTCTGCAACATATAACATATAATCAGTCTGTAATATCTTAGAAATGGCTCAGGCACCCATACATATATGAGACACATTTATTTCATCATAAAATTTCTCTTTGAAAATTCTAATTTGTTTAAATATCCATGAAAAAAAAAATTTATTATCACAATTGTCTTAATGACTTATCACTGGATATTTTTTTTCAATTATGTAAAATGTTGAAATGTTTGAAACGTTATGTTCCATTCACTGAAGCCTCTTCTCTGAGGGAAAATAAAGCAGAAGTAAACAGCCAGTATCTTCATAAAAGTATTTGCTCCCAGGTCTTCCATAAACTTTTTATCACCAATTTCTGCAGCTGGCAAAATGTCACACCATGTAATCTGATTAACCAAAGCCTCATTCTTTGTAGCAAGTATTTGACACTTTCAATCAATCTGTCAGCTGAATTATTCATCTACTGAAAAAAGCATTTCCTTTTAATTTTGTTTATTTAATATTTTCCTTGAGCAACTGTTTAAAATATTCTAGGAGTAGTTTCCTTTAACTTTATTACTTGTAAAATAAATGGTCAAAATAGGAAACAGTTTAAAAGTTTAATATTGAAATGTACTGTTAAGCTGAAATTCTGTACTTACCTGGAAATAAACACTCAATGGGATTTCCTTCCAAACAGAAATCATTGTTCTGTACTGTACAGATTTGGTCTTTTTCATATGCCAACAACCTTTTGAAAACCGTGTTTATGTAATTATAGTACTATGAATAGGATTATAAGTTACCAAATGTATATTATTATTGGCTTCATTTATTCTACCAGTTCAATTAATATAAAACAGTTATGAGAAACAGTTTAAATTAGTCAGAATACTCTGCATTAGGTGGCTGTGTATAAAAGGGTATACATTTAACAATATGCTTAATCTACATTCCAAACCATTAAAGACAAGTGAAATGAATATATTTTACTTTCAAGAAAGTATTGTTTACAACTATGATGCAAGCAATCTGCCAAAATGAATCCATCATATTTGAATAATAAGGAATATAATTTTCCCTATTTGCATCAAACCATGGTAATCATTATTGTTTCTGCCATGACCTATATTACTGCCTTCATCTCATAAGCAGTCCAAGACAAGTATATTAAACTAGTATTCCCCCTCATTAAAACACTATCCAAGGGCAGCATCATGGTATAGTATAAATCTGTTACGTTTTGTCACTAATTATCTTGGGCGGAAGTGACTTAACAAAGGCAGGAAAAAGGATTGGGATCAGCAGTGGAGACAGATTTCACATCTGTGTAATGTGAATTCACAATATCCCCAAATTTCACAGAATAACTCAAGGATGGGGAGCATAAGAGCACAAGAACATGTGGAGGTAGCCTTTAATAACCCCTAAGAGAGGAACAGACTGACTACTGTATATACTCCAATGAGTATTTACTGAAAGATCAGTATGTTGAATATGATTTGCTCCCAAGTAATGTCTATGATCCTACACACACTAGTTCTTCTAAATATATTTCATGCTCACATGTACATTTTAGCACTGTATCTTTAAATTAATTACACCAGTAATTACATAAATTTTACGATGTTGGCTGGATTATTTCAGAAAAGTTCCATTCAAAATGAAGTTGGCACATTTATACCTTAATGAGAAAGAGATTCCCAGAAGAATAGTAAGGATAGAGCAAGCCAAAATTTAAGTAACAGAACACAGAGCACATCTGTATTTTCTAAGCATAAGCTCCACAGATGTTGTAAATTACTCTCTTTTTTTCCGTTGTCTCTCTGAAAAGTGTCAAGTTTAAGAATAAAGTTCAGCAAAGACTGGAAATTTTCACAGCAAGAGTTGTCAACAATTACACTCAACAGCACTGGACTTGTTGGATGAATGAATCATTTAGAAAAAAAATGATACAATCAATTACATTCAACACTGTTTTAAATAAACTATACATCAGGCTGTAAGAATAAAGTTTATACAGTATAAACCGGACTGCTTTGCATTTTAAAACACTCAAACTTATTTGTTATTGTTAATCAGATCAGTTTGCTAATCTACAGTCCATGTTTAATGGCATTTGCATATTATTCCTATTGGTTTCAATGATGGCATCTAAGTAAAATTTGCATACAAACAGACCTATCAATTTTACTTTGAGTAAAATAGACACTTTGAGTCAGGAACTGACTCAAAATATATTTTTTAATATTGCATTAGATTGGAGGCGGGGAATGGAGATTTTTGTAACTGAACAGTTAAATTTGGCATCTAATGTACAGAGAATAAATCTTATTTCTCAAATCCAGCTAAACTTTTACTATTCAGTGTATTTGTGGCAATATTTTTATGGTCTGAAATTATCCTCAGTCGAGTATAAAGATATTTCACTTGATATAAGCCATAGCATGAGAATATTATTTGAAAATCACTGGGCAAGGTATTGTATAATTTAATTTCCAGTATACATTACTCCCCCTCAAAACAAATAAAATGCCATCAAAAGTTTCCAAAGAAAGAAAATTCAGGTTTCTATTGTACAAGCTTTTAGAAAAAAAAGAGCTGCATTCAAGAATCAGACCTTATCCTTCCAGGATGATTTCTATTTATCAAAGGTAATGTCAGAATATAATCTATTCCTGCCTTCTTTCACATCAAAAGATCCCCAAAGTATTGCTTCCTGTCACTCTTTTTTTGCAGGAGGAAAAAGGTGTGGGATTTCCAAGAGTACACAAAATATCTGTTAGGAATCCCCACCATAGGTGAGTTTGTCTTTCCTCAACTGGAAAGTTAACATTTCAGGAATCGAACTTTTAAGCTGGATCCTTAAACTAGCCTTTACAGTTTCTGGAGGAAAAAGAATCCTTTAACTCTTTCAGACCTTCCTTCTGTCCAAACCCATATCGTTTCCAAAAAGAGCTAATTTCCTTTAAGAATGTAAGGTACATTGCTCGGTTTGAGAAACGCAGTAACCAGTATATTATGCTCCTTTCCTCGGTTCAGGGGTCCGCAGCCAGGTCCTTGACAGAGGGATTTCCTGCCCATAATCCCCCCACCTCCCAACAAATCCCGCAAAAGGTGGTGTAAACATTAAGGGATCCGCAGCCTTGTAAACCCTCCGTTTTGGAACTGGGTTTCTCTGAAACCAATAAAACGTAATCCACAGATTGCAGAAAATCAGATCCCGCAGCTCTTTCTAGAGCCAGAATCTACCTGGGCTGCATCGGAGACTCCGAAAAACCGGGAGAAGAGGTTTCTGACCATGCACAAAGCGCCGCCCCCGCCCTGTAACGTTGCCTCGATCGGGAGTCTCCAGGCAGAACTAAGCGCTTCCCCTCTCTCTGTCTCTTTCTCTCTCTCACACACACACATGCAAACACCCGTCCTCTCTTACTCACAAGGAGACGGTGCGGTTGGGCAGCAAGGAGGGGTGCAAAGTTTCCGCCAAGTCGCCTCCGCTGCAGACAACTTTGATGCGGAGCGTTTGCCGGCCGGGTCCCTTGGAGCGCTCGGCGGTGCAGAGACAGCTGTCAACCACCAAGTCCGGGCAATTCCTGTTGCCTTTGGAAAGCCCCACCGCAGCGGCCGCCACCAAGCAGAGGGAGTAGCACAGCCCGTGCATGGCGAGGGGGCGGCGGCGGCGCCTCGGTTCTCCTGCGTTTTTGGCGGCTCTAAGTAAGAGGCGGCGGCCGCAGCGCCGCTCATGGCATAGTCGGCGCGCACACGGCAGCCCTCTGGCAGCGAAAGGGGGTCGCCGTCCAGCCTTCACGCCTCTTCCCCCTCCTCCTCCGCAGTGGGCCACAAGGCTCCCTCTAGCCTCGGCACCGCCGCTTCCCGCCGCCCAATCTCTCTGGGCGGACCACACGGAGAGAGCGAGAGCGAGAGCGAGAGAGAGAGAGCTTTTGCACTACCGCGGATGAAATGCCTCCCACCTTTCGGCCGTTGGAGGAATTATTTTTCTTAAAATTTTCCCCCCTCAAGTGTGTTTCTCGGGGACGGGGGCGTGGCGGGGGGGGGGGGCGAGGCGCGTGCTGAAGCAGAAATAGCGCAGGAACCTGGAAGGGACCTTAGAGGTCTTCTAGTCCAGCCCCCAACCCCGCTCGAGCAGGAGACCTTATCCCATCTCAGACAAGGGGCTGTCTAGTCTCCTCCCAAAAAGACGACCCCCAAATCTGGCCGGCTCAAGCGCGCGAGTGGCGTCCCGGGACAAGTCGCGCGTCTTCCCAGCTGTGCTGAGGGGAGGGGCAGCAGAATCCCGGGAGGATGTCTCCCCCCCCCCCCAAAAAAAAAAAGCAACGTGAGCTTTCCTGCTGAGTGAAGAGCCACCTTCACAGAGTTTCTGTGGAAGAGTAATCTTAAATAGGATTGTTCGGAAATCACACACACATTCCTTTCACACATGGGTATGACAATAAACCAGGGTTGACTGCCAGGTTGGGCCCAAATCTGGATGAAATGGGCTTCCTCTCCACTCTGGTTCTGACTGCCTGAGATCCAGCTATAATGTTTATGGATACATAGAGGGAACTAGAAGCCGCCTGCGCATGTGCAGGCTCCTCATAAGACCCTCGCTTTTAATTGCATGGGGGAGATTGCATCAATTGGACTCATTTCCTGCAATAAACTGCCTTTAGTTTCTTCATTTGACCAGCAAGCATCCTTAAGTGTGCATGGAATACCCCAAAGGTGCTTTTTCAGGAGGCAACTGGACTTTCATGTTTTTTTTCTTTTGAAGACATTTCACTTCTCATCCAAGAAGCTTCTTCAGCTCTGACAGGATTAGGAAGGGATATAAATTAATATTAGGAAGGAATATAAATCTTT
>JANHZT010002833.1:40613-59856 GCA_032468215.1 Stegonotus admiraltiensis | reverse complement strand
TGAATGAATGAATGAATGAATGAATGAATGAATGAATAAATAAATGAATGTATTTATATTTATACATAAACCTATAAATATACTATGTATGTATGTATGTATGTATGTATGTATGTATGTATGTAATTTCACATTAACTAGGCAAACAGGCATATTTGAATAAATTGTCATTTTTTAAAAAAAAATTCAGCCTTCCCTACCTGGTGCCCTCCATACTGTATGTATGGACTTTGAGCCAACTCTTCTGGAGCAGTGGTATACAAATCTGAAGAATGCCCAGACACAAGGACCATAGCTTACTGACCTATCTAATTAACTAAACCAAATAAGCTGTTGTACCACAAGTTGGTTTAGAACAAAACAGATTTGAATATATTGGGACCTAAATTAATTCCTCCATATTTAACCACTTCCATATTGTGTGAAATATTTATTTGAGGTTGCCTGTTGCTTCCAGTGTCAGTAATCAAGGCAAAGTCCTAGAGATGTTCCATTAAAAAAAAACGGAACTCTCTAGACCAGTGGCCTCCAATCTTTCTGGGTTGGTGACAGGAGGAAGCAGTAGCAATGGCAGCAATGGGATGGTTTTAAACAGATGTGCATGCACCACTTTCACAAATGAAGTTTGGCTCACACATGCATGCTCACCTACCACTTCTGTGGACCGGTTCCAAATACGGCCTGACTTTGGGCCACGGACTGTGGGTTGGGGACCCATGCTCTAGAGTCTAGACACTTGATCTTTGTGGCTATTTTCAGTTTCACCTCCTGTAAACACACTGGGTAAGTGTCATAAAAATGGTAAAAGTGGATATGGCCATATGTCCCTTACAAGGAAAAGAAATGTTTAATATCCAGAAGGTGAGAAGGGACATGGCAGAGGGATTGAAAAGCAGAACATTCATTTGTCCTGCCAGATTAGATGAAGATTTTTGAGATCTGCTTTGAAGAAAAAATATTGTTCATCTAATACAAAAAAGACTGGAAGATAATTTTTTTAATGGGAGAAAATTCCATAAACTTATGTTTTCTGTACTTATTTTATCAAAATTCAAATCCATGCAGTATTTCCAGGAGGCACCATCCAGCATATTGTTAAAAAGTGAAGAATAAGAAAAGGTCTCATTCAACACTTACAACATAATTGTTTTCTGAGGTAATCAAAGAGTAGCTATTGAATGTGATTGAAAACTGATTATGGGATTACTCCAAATCATGTACTGAATTTCAAATTGTAGGACAATTTTTGGCACAAAAATATCATACTAGTTGAAGAAATATCTAATAAAGATTAGTTTTGGTACAAATTGATTTCATATAACATTATATATAAACCATGGAGTAAGAGTGCATGCTACTTTCCACCCTTCATTCTTTTTGAGAAATTATTTCCCTTTATGAGAAATTATTTCCCTAATTAGCCATATCTTCACATCATATGCCTTAACACAAACCAGACTTAGCACGAACAGAACTTCCCTCATAAATAAGAGATTGAAATCTCACTTTTTCCTATATATGCATAAAATATGGTTATGTGTCCAGGTTTCATCACACATATACATGCATTTCTCAGGAGATTTTGAATTTTCATGAGTTATCAGTGAAGCAAAGGAATGCAAACAATGCAAAGACTTGCCTGCTAAGTTTTACAACCAATCATACAACCTCGAATCAAGTTTTAAAGAACCAGGCTGAGGTTGTCAGCCACTCCAAAGTTCATGGGTGTGAGTTCATGGATAGAATCTACATCCAGGAGTAACACACGAACCAGAAATCATATGGTCAGGCATTGTTTCTAGCAAAGAGAATATGCTCAGAGTTGTTTCATATATAAGGCTGCAGCCAGCTGTCACTAATTAGAAGGCTTACTCCTTTGCTTGGCAAGGAGCCTAATAGACCTTTATTGTTCTGCTCTCCTCTTCATTCATCTTGTACAGGGAAGTCTTTATGTCATCCTCATCTGATTTTTCCAGCTGCTCGGGTGATACCTCTGTTTGATCAGTCTTATGTGATTCCTGGCTTTGTCCTTCATGAGGTTGACGTTTCAGTCTGTGGAACAGCTTCTTCAGAATCTGAGTTCTGGGCCATGACAGTTATGAATAATTAACAGTTAGCGTATATACCAGTAATGTGTATATAATCTGATATCATGATTGGAATATTAAAGGAAGAAATTACTTGGGTAGAAGAACATGGAAAGAACATGCAATCTTACAGATAATTCACAATTTTATAAGTTATTAAGAGATAGGAGAATTAAATCTAATATCAAAGCTGCACATTCTGTTGATGTCACTAGAAATCACACTGTGGTTCTTCAACTTTTTTTAAACAAAAAAAAGAGCTGTAGTTCTCTGTCAATAAATAGTTGTTTATCCCTGCTTTAACCCTTATATGATCCCAGCCTCTAGATATTCTGAAATTTTTGGAATTTGAATTCACCTAAATAGGTAATTCTATATTATTTTTAATTCTGAAAAAAATAATTATAGCAATAGCATTGATATACCATTTCATAGTACTTCATTTACTATGAAAATCATTTAGTCCTCTCTAAATGATTTATAGAATCAGCATATTGGCCCCAATCTGGGTCCTCATTTTATTGACCTAGCTAGGATGGAAAGCTGAATCAACCTTGAGCTGGTCAAGAATGAACTGCTGGCAATCGTCAGAATTAACCTGCAATACTGGATTCTAATCACTGCGCCACCATAGGCCTTGGGCACCACATTATGAATGTTCTACCTTTATGTTCAACTGAAATGAGCTTTTGGGATATTCATGCTGATTCCAATGGCATCCAAATATATACTCAGAATCGTCTGTGTTGCCATTTATCCCTTATTATAACTAAGACATAAATGAAATAGTCAGCTCATCTTCGACTCCAGCATGCTATCATTTCAAATCACAGGAACAAATCATGGTTTATTTCTTGCTTCATCCTCTTTTGTGCAATGAGTCAATTCTTGTTTCTGTGACACCTGGGGTCTAATGAATTGCAATGAATAATGAGCTTTTCCAATACAGGTCACTTAACTGCTTGCAATGAAGTCCAAACCCATTGTATCAGGGCCAGCCCTTAGAAAGCTTGACAACAGTCAGAGCCATTTCCATCCACTGCCTGTTTCAGTGCTCCATACTATTTATCTGAAATGGGTAAGAATGGCATGGCTGGGACAGAACTTGTCAACATCTGTTTACAGAACTATACATGTTAGGAATCAACAGTGTTAGGTCTCTCAATTCAAAGACTCTCAAATCCACAAAGAAGAGGGGGGTCAAATTATTCTACAAAGCACCAGAGAACAGGACAAGAAACAATGGACACTAATTAAAGAGAGAAGCAACCTGGAATTAAGGAGAAACTTCCAAACAGCAATGACAATTAACCAGTAAAATAGCTTGTCTTCAGAAATTGTGGGTGCTCCATCACTGGATATTTTTAAGAAGAGACTAGACAGCCACTTATCTGAAATAGTATAGGTTCTCCTGCTTGAGCAGAGGGCTGGACTAGAGACCTCCAAAGTCCCTTCCAGCTCTATTCCATATTCTACATGCATTAGCAAAATATGTGGTGAAGCTTACTACTTTAAAAAGAATACATTCAGAGATGGATGTTACTTAATACAGTACATCCATGCAATATTAAGTAGCAACATCTCCCTTGAAGCAAGTTTGATTCCTGATAATTATATGGACATATCCATGTTTGTTTCTTGGCAATAATGCAAATTATGTGCAATTGCCATTTTAAGGACTTTTTTTTAATATCCCAATTTACAGCCCTAGGATTTCCTACAGCTTTTGATCTAAACCCAACCGAGCCTGACTAGGTGACTTTTTTTTTTTTTAAGATTAGCCAATTTCACTAAATGCTACTATTTGCTTCAATAATTCAGTACATTCAGACAAAATTGAACTAAAATACAATGATATTGAATTGTAGCTTGATCTAAACTACATCCACAGATTAGCCCAGGAAACAATATGTAAAGATTGCAATAAAAGTGGCATTTAAGCAAGCTTAGCATAAATTTTGCAGAGGCTGAATAAGCACATATGCATTTTTGCACTTTATACTCTTTATACACAAGGTGGTCTTGACAGCATCACTTTCAGAAATTAAAGCCTCGGTTCTAAACATGAAGCTATAATGAAAATCTGTTTGAATTAATCACATTTGGATCAACATCACAGTATTTGGAATAAAGGTCATTGCCAGCCAAAATAATTTTGTTAAATATTTAATTAAGACTAGTGGGTATATCCGAATATTATTACAGGGCTGTAAAAACCTCTCTGTGTGTATCTATTTTGTTTTGATGCTTTGAAGTATAAATCGTTGTGATTTGGTTGCAATATAGCTCAACATCAGACTCAACAATTTGAAGAGCTCTTTGTGAAATATAAGAACTTACTCCAGGGGCTCCCTAAAAGCTAACATTTATGTACTTAAAGCATTTGAATCCCATTCTTTCGCCAGAAAGACTCCAGAACAGCCTACAGATCAATAATGGTAGTCTCTGTCCTCTGGTTTGAAGTCTAAAACTGAACAGCGTAAAACAAAGAAAAGCAAAGGGGAGGGAAGAGGGAGGAAAGGAAAGAGTGAAATCAGAAAACAAAGGCATATTTCTATAGTGTACAAGCTGTATCTTTCAACTCATTTTTGCTGGGGATCCAAGGTGATCTCCCTGACTGTGAAATAACTCTAATGTGGCCAGATGTTTTTGTTTTACAGCATGGAGTCATGATCTTCATAAGAGACTATTCTAGGGTGATGTATGGTTGAAATCATATAGTCTCATGAGTACGATATATTAAAATGATTGAATTACAATTTGTCACAGATCACTAGACTGCTTCACGCACCTGTCTAATATTCTTTTAACCCAGGAGTCTGTGCAAAAATATGGTGTACCGTATACAGTATCTGCAGCCTGAAAAAAATAGAGAGCTTTTTTTCCCCCATTCAATTGTTATGTATTGCTAGCACTGAAATGCCACTTCAGTCAATGCTCCTCAGTGAGTTAACAGCCTAGTTGCTTCAGTAAAATGCAATAACGCAAATATATGATCTAAACATTGTTTAAAGTTTCAATATTAAAAAATATATATATCTATGCTGCAGAGCCAGTTTAGTGTAGGAGTTAAGGCACCAGCCTAGAAACTGGGAAACAATGAATTCCAGTATTTTTTGAGGCATAAAACACACTGGGTGATCTTGGACCAGTCACTCTCTCTTAGTCCTAGGAAGGACACAATGACAAATCATTTCCAAAATACAAACAAACTTGCCAGCAAAACTGCAGGGACTAGTCCAGGCAGTTGCCAGGAATCAAAAACTGATTTGAAGATATGAAAACAACATAGAATCATAGACATGAGACAAAAAAAAGACAAAATAATAATAATTAACATAGACCCCTTTGAATCACAAACTTTAGCAGTGTTAATTGTTACAAAGGAAATCAGTCTTGTACATTTAGAAGCTAATATCTTGAAGCTTATGATTTGAGACCAGGGTTTGCTATTTCAATATTGATAGTATACTACTATTTGGTACTATACCATCTAATGTTGATATTTGCTCATTTGTTATTCTTTACCAATAGCAATTAGATTTATATGCCACTCCATGGCATATATAGCATGCTCTGAACCATTTACAACATCAGTATATTGCCCCCAACAATTTGAGTCCTCATTTTACCCACCTCGAAATGATGGAAGGCTGAGTCAACCTCAAGCCCTGTCAGGATTGAACTACTGTCTCTTGGCAGAGTTTGCCTGAGTACTACATTCTAACCAGAGGTGGGTTTCAGCAGGTTCGGACCAGTTCTGGAGAGCCGGTAGTGGAAATTTTGAGTAGTTTGGAGAACTGGTAGTAAAAATTCTGATTGGCCCCGCCCCGTCTATTCTCTGCCTCCCAAGTCCCAGCTGATCGGGAGGAAATGGGGATTTTGCAGTAACCTTCCCCTGGATTGGGGACGGCATGGAGATTTTACAGTATCCTTCGCCTGGAGTGGAGTGGGAATGGAGATTTTACAGTCCTTCCCCTGCCATGCCCACCAAGCCACACCCACAGAACTGGTAGTAAAAAATTTTGAAACCCACCACTGATTCTAACCCCTGAAACACCAGGGCTCCACCATTCTTTGGAAAAGCAAACATTTTACTTATTAAGAGGCAAGACACAGGGAAAAACTGGTATTCATTTAGGGTTTCTTTTTTTCATGCCACAGAAAAGCATTCCCTTCCCTCCCCCATGCAATTTTAGTTTATGTAACAGCCAGATGTCTTTAACAGGACAAAGAAAAATTTGAGTATACCGACTAAGAAACATCAAATCCTAAACTACAATATAGTAAGGAAACAGTGGGGAAAAAATGCTTCCAGATGGAATTTTAGAGCACTTCAATCAATACTGAGTAGGTAGAATTGTAATCCAAGGACTTGAACAGTTGAACAGTTCATTAAATGTTGTCATGATATTATTGCCAACCAGATTAAACTATATAAGAATTATGCTTTCTTGGACCCTGAAATATAATTTTATTGGAAAAGAGATAGGAAGGTAATCAAGATCCATTTGCTATATAAATGATGGAGACCATGCAAAGAGTAGATCTGATTCTTTGTCCAGATTTACTGCCTAGACTTGGGTTAGAATCCACCCAGTACCCTCACTTGTATTGTACTGCTTGCCTTCCTTGCAGAACTTTAAATTCTGGTAAATAATTTTTTAAGCTATTTGGTCTCCTACATTTTTACATCTGTTGAGCAACAAATTAGATACAGAAACCATCAGTATTCAAATAATGTTGCATAGCTACCGCTGCCATATTCTTTTCAGCAATGTATATATTTCTAACATTGAATCAAGCATTTTGGAAAGCACATACATAATGAAGTTTGTGGCTTCTTGATTTTGTTCTTAAAACATCTTTTCCATATAAATCTTGCTCCCACCCTCAGTCTAGAATGTTAACGGGAAGTAAATATAAGTTTTTAGCAAAAAAATAAATCATAAATCGCAGTCATAGACCACAAGATGCTTCAATAAATACCATAAATACCATAAATACCAAGTGTCCAAAAGGCAGTCACATGACCTTGAGGGGAGATGGCCATAAGAACTCCAAAACCTGATTATAACTAAATTTGGAGGGATTTATCATATGATCAAGTGGTAGTTAAGCAACCGGTCATAAGTCAAGGAGAGAATATCAATGCTACAACAATATAGTTCCACATTGCCTGTCTTCTCCAGAGAAAACCAAATCCAGACTAGATTTTCCTTACTAGAAGTTAGCATGTAGCATGATTATTTTATTTTAGCATAAATTGATCAGTTTTAGAAATACAAAATACCCACCTATATATACTTCTAAAGAATTCATCCACTTCACTGTTTTTGGACCATCCTTTGAAAAGTTTCTTTTTGACATAGAGGTTTTTTTAAGTTAGACTTTTCCTCCAGTTCCACATGGAAGCACTAATATTCTGTTCATTTATAGATCATAGTTGCCTTCCCTCACCACACTTAGGGTGGTGAGGGATGTGAGCATTTAAAGTAAACAACATATACGTAGCTTTCAAGCTAAATTTTAGAAAGTGAGGATAACAAGTAACAGTCCTGAATAATGCATGGAATAACACACTCTAAAAGTTTTAAAAACTGAGTGAATGATAACAGAGTAAAATGTAACGTCTAATAGATTGTTGAAGGCTCCTTTCCTTGATTTGTGATAAATACTGAGTTACAAAGTGTGCAGTTACAGCACATTAAATGTCACATCAAACTGTTTCCCTTTTTTAAAAAAATAAAAAAGCCAGTCAGAAGAGCCCCATATTAATCATAACAAAGCATGTGTGGAATTGTGGTAAAGAATTAGCAAACTTGTTAAATCTAAAAATGATACGTTTTGAATTAAGAAGTTAGAAACGTTTACACTTATCTGACCTAAACAGTTTCTCTACGTGGATATGGCTCCCATTAAAAGCAAACATAAAAATTTCTTCTTATTGACAGAAGAGTGACAAGTATATTACATATTGTTGTTTAATGTATGAATGAGGAAAAGCATTCTTGCCATGTGTGAGGAATAACACCAAACGTGAGTTTTAGAGCAGGGGTCTCCAACCTTGGCAACTTTAAGCCTGGAGGACTTCAACTCCCAGAATTCCCCAGCCAGCTTTGCTTAAAGTTGCCAAGGTTAGAGACTCCTGTTTTTAGAGGACTCTGTTCAACAAGAAATGGAAAACAGGAACCTACCAGCTGACATAAATGTAACATATCTTCTCTTATTCCTCCTCTGTCTTGTCAAAAAAGTGAAGCAAGCTGCTCAAGTTGCAATAGTTGAATGTTATTTTTAGAGAACTATTTAGAACCACTCAAAGTTGAATGAGACAAAAATAATAACAAAAAAGAAAAAAAAGAAAAAATTGAGACAATTTTATCAGAGGTGAGTCTTTCGGTCCATCAAGGTCCAAGATGAACATGAGAGCAGAATTCCTCACAGGATGGAGATTCATCCTGCCTGGGGAAACAGGTTTCTCAAGCTGGGTTTCTCATTCCTGCAACTGGAAATGTCTTCTTGTGCATTCCCACCAAAAATACCAACATTATTCCCATTTCTTTTCACAATCATCTGCAATCCTTTTCAACCTCCGCTTAATTCATCGCACTACTCCTGTCCAAGTATGAAAAATAGTAACTTTGGCTTCTCAAACATAAGGTAAAGGTTCCACTCGCACATATGTGCGAGTCATTCCCGACTCTCAGGGACGGTTCGAATCGTTAGTGCCGCGTCACAGGGTGTGCTCCCATTACTTGTCCCAGCTTTAGCCAACCTAGCAGTTCGAAAGCATGTAAAAAATACAAGTAGAAAAATAGGGACCACCTTTGGTGGGAAAGTAACAGCGGTCCGTGTGCCTTTGGCATTTAGTCATGCCGGCCACATGACCACGGAGACGTCTTTGGACAGCGCTGGCTCTTTGGCTTTGAAACTGAGATGAGCACTGCCCCCTAGTGCAAGGGGAACCTTTACCTTTTTATATTTTATGAATTACAATTGCCATCAACCCAACCATCAAAATGATTGTCCAGAGTACATGACAGTTGAAAATTTGGAGGACACCAGGGTACTCAAGTGTAGCGTTCACTTAGATAAAGAACATTTGGGCATTTGCAGAAGATTAAGCTTTATTCTACCACAAAGCAATGACTTGTTATTACTTATCAGTTTGGTTCTCGGAACCTAGTGCATTTGGCAATAAACGAACCCAATGCATTGGAAAACAATGGATTGGACAATAATACTTCCAGATGTGTTCTTTATTTAACTCCATGGGCCAGCCATAGAAATCTACAGTACCTTCCTATTCATGTTTTAACAGAGACTGCAATTAATATTTCAGCCACAATTTATTAAACAAATACAAACATAATTACCTTTCTAATTACTTTTCTGCTATGCAAATCCTTCTTTCTTAAAATATGTGCTGACATTTCATGAATACTTACAGTGTACAAATATAGAGACTCAGTTGTCTTCCACATTGTGACAATTTAGCAGCTTACATATTAACACATTTTTTTAATTTATTAAACGAAATGCCTGCGACTTTCTTCTGACTTTTGAGTATTATCACATGGTTTCCTAAATAAGAGGAAAGGCTTTCAAAATGACCATTTAGAAATCAGCACTTTTGTAATATGCATTAGTTGCCACAAAAGAGCTTTGGGTCTGTTTATATAATTAACATGACTGAATGTGATGCAGAATAAATTAGGGATGTCAACAGCATTTGACATAGATAGACTGAAATACATAGTTGTCCACTTAAACCTCAATGATTCATTGAGATTTGGAGGCTTTTATTGTAGATTTTGATTGATTTATAAACATTTATCCATGCTATTTTTAAAAAAGCTTCATCTTTCACTTAAAAACATTAGAATGGTTTACATTATTTGTCATTATTCTCCATAAAGAGCAACTGGCAGAGAAGAGAAATATTTGGGGTGGAGAAGAGAAAGAAATTGATGCTTTTGCCCCTCCTCCCTTTTGATTTTTTTAAAAAGCAAATTTATACAGCCACTCATCTCACAAACTGTCTGGCTTTCAAATAATACATAAAAACAACAATCATTGCTTAAAACGTGAAATAAAAACAGAAAAATAAAAAAGATAAAAACTCAATATTGCTTTCCATCAGCCCCGCAGATGTCTATATAGCAGGCCAAACCCAACTTAATGTGCGCCAAACTTTTTCTCCAAAGATGCATTTCAGGAGCAAAATATATCTTGCTGTTGTTGTTTGTGTTGTTATTGTGCAAAAAACAGTCTAATGTTCTCCAATGTTTAGATTTTGTTTTCAGAACTCTTTCACTGGCTAAGCACTTTGGTATTCCTTACCCTCTCATCACAATCATCACATTCCTCACCAGGCTAAAATTAAAATTCTACCATTCCCCCATAAACCCTCCCTTATTGCGCAATCTTTCCAGAGAAACCCAAGGAAGCCATAATCCAAGAGAGAAGCCACAAACTACTGCTTGTGGAAGTCTTTAGGGTTTTGCAAAACTAGATTTCTGTAGACTTAGGGAAAGATTTCACCACTTTTCTCAAGTGGAACATTAGCTATGAGAAAAGTGGGATGCTCATATTAAAATGAGGAAAACGTTGATGCCTTATAGATTTGTAATCAACTCAGGTATGCCCAAATTTTGGATATTCAAAGTCCGAACACCTGGATTTATTATTTCATTTTGTTTTATTTATCAAATTTATTTGCTGCCCATCTCTGACTGGCTCATATCAAAATAAAACATTTAACAATTATAAATGTAACAAATGGATTAAAATTACAAAAATTAAGGCAAGCTAAAAGAGAAGGGTTTGGAAGAAAAAGATAGGGTGCCTTCTCTGTACCAACCACCTCCACCAGAAGCTTCTCCTTCAGGAACTTCATGCCAGTCAGCATAGCCATGTTTTAAGGCTTTTCCTGAAGGATAAAAGTGAGGGGGAAGATCTAATTTCCTGAGACAAGATGTTCCAAAGGACAGAAGCCGTGGCAGAAAAGGCTCTTCTCCTAGATCCCACCAGCCAAAATTCATTGGCTGATGGGATCAAAATAGGCTCCTTCTGCCAGCACGAGTGGGGCAGGCCATACCCACTGTGGATATCCATGGATATCCTGGACCATGCCATAAAGGACTTTAAAAGTAATAACAACATCTTGAATTGCACTTGGGAGCAGATCAGCTCATGGTTATGTACAGTAGCTTATATAACAGCGGTGTTACATGTGGCACCTTAAGGGCCTCCAAAGCTGCCTATGCCTCTGAGTTCTGGACCAATTGTAGCTTCCAAATGCTCTTGAAGGGTAGCTACTCATATTTATTTTATTTATTTGTCAAACATGTATAAGAGAACAGATATAAATATAAACATGATTATGAATATAGGAAATGGATACGAATAAAGGGGGACAGTAGGATGGGGTAGGCACGTTGGTGTGCTTATGCATGCCTCTTACAGATGTCTTAGGAATGGGGTGAGGTCAACAGTAGACAGTCTAAGGTTAAAGTTATGGGGGTTTGGGGATGAAACTACAGAGTCAGGTAGTTCATTCCAGGCATTGACCACTCTGTTGCTGAAGTCGTATTTTCTGCAATCAAGTTTGGAATGGTTTACCTTAAGTTTGTATCTATTGTGTGCTCGTGTATTATTGTGGTTGAAGCTGAAGTAGTCATTGACAGGTGGGACATTGTAGCAGATAATTTTGTGTACTACGCTTAGGTCAGACCAAAGATGGCGTAGTTCTAAGTTGTTTAAGCCCAAAATTTCAAGCCTGGTGGCATAAGGGATTCTGTTGTGAGCAGAGTGGAGTACTCTTCTCATGAAATATCTCTGGACTCGCTCAATTGTATTAATGTCCGATATGCAGTGTGGGTTCCAGGCAGATGAGCTGTTTTCGAGAATTGGTCTAGCAAAGGTTTTGTATGCCCTAGTTTGCAGTACAATATTACCGGAGAAGACGCTTCACAAGATTAAGTTAATAACTCTTAATGCCTTTTTGGCAATGTTGTTACAGTGAGCTCTGGCACTTAGATCATTAGAGATGAGTACTCCAAGATGCTTGACAGAGTGAGGGTCGTCTACGCGGTCATATCTACCCAGCTTGTATTTGGTGTTCTGATTTTTTTTGCCAATGTGTAAGACAGAGCATTTTCTGGTTGAGAATTGGAGTTGCTAATTGTTTGACCATTCTGACACATAGTCAAGGTGTCTTTGTAGGGCAGCAGCATTGTCAGTGGTGTTGAATAGTTTTACATCATAGAGCATTTTTCAATAATCCAAGCAGGGGATAACCAGGACATGAGTGACTGAACTCAGAGCCTCACAATTCAGAAATGGGCCCAGTTGGTGCACCACGCAAAGTTGTGCAAATACTTTCCTAGCCATAACTGCTAAGTGCTCTTTGAGCAAGAGTTGCAAGTCTAGGAGAACCCGCAAGTTGTGGAACAAGTCTATCTGGTCTGGTGTCACCCCATCCAGAACTAAAGATGACAAACCTCCAAATCGCAAGACTCTGCATACCCATAGCCACTCAGTCCCACCAAGGTTCAGTTGAAACCTGTTGTTCCCCATCTATGCTCCCACAGCCTCCGGGCACCACAGAAGGGCAGCCATAAAATTACTTGAGTCCCTAGTGATGGACATATAAAGCTGCGTATCATCAGTATATTGATGATATCTCACACCCTTGTGTTAGATGATCTCACTCAGCAGTTTCTTGCAATATTAAAAAGGGTAACTCCTACATTAAAGAAACTTGAGTTGCAGCATATAGGCATGTAGTAGCAAAATCCCCTTAGGTCAAGACAACAAAGGGAATGAAATGAACCCTAACCCTAACCTTAGAGATAGATTATAGTCATTTCATTTTAAATCTTTTTTATTATTTATGGTTTACTTCTAGGCTGCCTTTGTTCTTCATCTATTCTCTGGGTGGGAGAGGGATTAGATGATGGGGCAGGTGAAGTGAGAGGGAACTCTCTTAATGCACTGTATAAATTCCCTCTAGTTTTTTTATACACCCTTCCTCTGCAGGTGGGCTAGTTTTAATGCAGCCATAAAGAGAACTCCAGCATCAGACCAATAGATGCAATTTGGGTATTCCAAGAGCAAATATTTGGTCCAGTTCCTCTCCACGGCCTCAGTGACACATTGTAGAAGCAATTATATCCTGCATGTCTTCCATGCTTCTTTCTTTTATTAAATGTTTTAAAGTATGATACTTCCATTATTAAATACAGCATGCATTTTCTGTGCTGGACAATTGTCAAACATGAAGGAAGAGCTGTTGGATTTTCAGCAAGTTTTCAAATGCCAGAAATTATTGCAATAAGGTTAATGTATTAGCAATAACCAGTCAATAAATTATTCACCTAATAAAGTATATTAGGTCAAAAAATACATCTTATTGTTGTTGCTGTTAGTATTGTGTATATATTGTGTTTCCCAGATATGGTATTTTCAGTTTATTAGTTTCCTTCCTTTATTTTTTGCTCTCAATGTTTTTAACTTTATACATTTCTGTGAACCATTCTAGTTAATATGTTTAATAAATATACATCTAATAAAAAAATAAATAAGTTAAAGGTCCTTTTCTGGTTTCATCATCAATTCTCAAGGCTCTCAAACATTTATATCCCTTTTTTTTCCTTGGATCCATCAAGAGTCTTCAAGTAAAACCAGAATAAAATTGCTTTGAGACATTATTAAGTGTAGTTGGTTATCAGCAGGAACCTGTTTCCACAATGCAGAATTTTTGGAATATCTCAGGTGTGAGAAAGCAATGTTCAGTCTGCCCTCCCTCCCTTCACAGCTTCACAAAATGAATAAAGAGATTAGCATTCAGTGCAGACATTATTATGTTGTTCCAACTTGAAGCTAAAGCAGTACACGTAAGATTGGCCTGGGGTCATGGCTTCATCAACTGGGAAGGAATATAAGAACTTATTGACTAAAATAAAGGAAAAAAGCCATATTACATCTGCATCTGTTTGAAATTTCTTCCCATGGAGACATGGCAAATGCTTGGTAGATTTAGAAAGCAAAGTAAGATTCTATAAACAATTCTCTTTTGTTCATCAAAGCCATAATGCCTCTGGCTATGATTGGTGCCTTCATATTATTGTTTTCCTTTGCTTGCGATTCCATACTATTTTAAATGTGGCATCATCCGGTCTTTGGAGTGATGGTTACAATCTTTAATGAAGCAGTACAATAACAGTGTAGAAAATCCTCTTTAGTCCTTTCTATGATTCATTGTATATCCCTTGACCATTGTCATGACTAATCATATCTTTCCTAATAACAGCCAAACATTTATTCTTTGAACAAATACGCTTTGTTCAATTGTATTAGACATAGGATGGCACTTCTTCAACTTGAGATTTGTAAATCACAGAGCAGGGTGCAATTTTTCATTAGGAGTGAAGTCAAGGGATTTGGGTCCAAAATTTAATGGAAGTGTCAAACATAGAAATATTTATTAGGGAACTATTTTTCATGATTTGTCTTGCTTTCACTTGACAGCTCAGCTACCTAGCAGAGACAGCTGTCTTTTCTGTTGAATAGTTTCAGAAACTATAAAGCAAATATATCCTACAATGTAGATGTTTGTCAACAGCACCTAGTTCAATCATATCTCCACAAGATGACAAGTAAAGCCACATCATTAGTCTATAGCAGAGACAGGTCTTTTCATTTGTGCCACCAAGTCTCATTCTAGAAAACAATGACTTGCTTCCATCTTGTTGACAAGTCTGAAAAGAGAAAAATATATAGAATATAAAATAGCTGAAATTTGGATATAATATAACTATGGTAACAAAAATGTATAAGAATTTTACAACCCTCTATGTTAGCCTACAAAAGGATCAGCATTGCTCCACAAGAGAGATCTGAATAAGGAAGCAGATGTTAAAATGATCTTTATCCCTCAGATGTGATATGATACTCTTTTGGACATTACTCCTGGGACCCAAGAATTATCCAGTTACTCCCTACCCTATGTGTAGAACAAGAGGGCTGACTTTGGAGTAGACAATATGACATTATATCACCCATCCTGTTTATCTGTCAGCCTCAGTGGCTGCCTCAGCGGCCTCTGGATCTTGGAAAGTTGTAAAAGATGTATGGTGCAAACTGAGATGGTGTGACAGAAAGTACTCCTTGAAGCATCTGATAAATTTACCTTATGCTGAAACTTTTGAAAGCAAGTCTCCAGGTTAAGAACACCCTGCCTTAAGGATGAACCCTACTTAAGAATGAGCCTATTGTAGCAAAATTCATAGTTAAACACACACAGTGATTTATGTTAAATACACAATAGTTCAAGTTCATGACACAATACTACTTATACAATATTATACAATAATACTGTTCCATTTACATATAAATTTGACTTGGGAGCAGAACTTGTTTCTAAACTGGGGAATACCTGTAATTGGTAGAAGAGAATATTTGTAGCTCAGGGTTGAATTCCAGAGTTCTTGGTACTCTGAGCTTGATTATTGTCTTTCATTACCAAACTAGGTAACATCATCAGTACTAGTAAGGAGTGGGGTTTGTTCTCATGTTATATACTAGAAGCTTTCCCTGTCAGTGTTAACAGGAATGGTTTTAGTGTTTCCTTGATTGGGTTGTTATTTACTGTTAGCCTGTTTGTCTGGGTAGTTCCTTGATTGGGGTTTGGGGGAGGGGGGGTTGCTTCTTGATTGTTGGTCTAATGTTAATCCTGGAGTTAATCTGTGCTCATCTGGGTGTTGCTTGCTGGGGGGGTGGTCTTTTTGTTTCCTTTTTCCTTTTTGCTTGTCTATTTTGAATAAAATGTAGATGTTGTTTATGCCTATGTGCCTGTTGATGGCCAATTTGTCTGAGTGCCAGTTTTTCAGGAACTCTCTAATGTTTTAGGACTTGGGTTGGTGTAGGATGCTCACAGTTTTCCAGTTGAAATTATTATGGCCATTATTATGAAATTAAGGGTTTCATCATGTCTTCTGACTGCTAGGTAAAGACTTAACTGCATCCTTAACTGCAGCCAAATATAAAAATCCCCGTCCATCAAGGAAGCCTAGATGATCTGTATCTAATCTAAATAGCTCCCAGCAACCGGTAAGATCCCACAGAGTTGGTCTCCTCTGGGTACCATCAGCTAAACAATGCCGGCTGGTGGGCCCACAGGGGAGGCCCTTCTCTGTGGCTGCCCCAGCTCTCTGGAGCCAGTTACCTCCCGAGGTCCGGACCATCCCCACCCTATTGGCCTTCCGAAAAGCGGTGAAGACGTGGCTTTTCTGGCAGGCCTGGGGCCGTTGATCTCTCTGTTGCGATCTGGCGAGATCCAGCCATGAAGGGTGTGAATGGGTTTTAATTGTTTTTAATGTTTTAATTTTTAATGTTTTTATATTTGGTTTTTAAATGCATTGTAAGCCACCTTGAGTCTTTGGAGAAAGGTGGCATACAAATTGAACAAATAAATAAATAATCATTCTCTGCAATGAACTGTGAATATGTGCTGAGACCTATGATCTTATTCAAGTAAATAATAATAACCAGTTTAACTAGATTAATTATATTGCTTTCTTATTTTGAATTTTCTCTGTGTGATTGTTTTTGCTCAATAAGGAAAAGGATAGAGGAAAAACAATCACACAAAGAAAATTAAAACAAAAGAACTCTCTTTTGTATATCTTAATATGTAGCTCCAGTAGTTTAAAAATCGAATTTCTAACTAAAGCCATCTTCACATGCAACACTGCAGAGGTAGCCTGGGATTTGTTCTGTATTGCTGGCTTTAGACACAAAGATCCAAAACACCTTCTCTGTTTTTCTTTGAGTTTAGCTGACAAAAGAAATCCCTGGGAAACTAGCTAAGAACAGCCCAGCAAGGCAAACTACAGAATGTCAAGAAACCAAGCTCACCTGGTGACAGCCTATATATCCTGTTTCTCCCAAAATAAGACATCCCGATAATAAGCCCAATCGGGTTTTTGAGTGCATGGCAATAAGGCCAAGCATTTATTTCAGGGTTCAAAAGAATATAAGAGAGGGTCTTATTTTCAGGGAAACGCAGTAGTTATCTTTTACTCTTGGAAAAAGACGTCTCTAGTGAGATTTTAAATTATTCCCCAACTCATAACCAAAGGGAATGGGATGATAGGAACATTACAAGGCATTTAACAATTTCAGTATGGAATCAACTTGCTATGCAAACATATCAGCACATTTTAATTTTACACCCAGAAAAGAGGCCAATTGTATTGGCTTTTTGTTTTAAGCTCTCTTTCTAGCAGCAGCTACTGATATAACTGAGAGATTCAACCTAGAAATAAGGATAAATTTTCTGACAGTGAGAACAATCAACCAATGCTTCATCACTGGAGGCTTTCAAGAAGAAATTGGACTGCTATTTGTCAGAAATGGTGTAGGGTCTCCTGCTTGGGTATAGGGGTTGGACTAGATGACCTATAAGATCCCTTCCAACTCTGTTAATCTGTAACAACTGTGGCTTCCCCATTATTGTATATACTTTTACCTGTATGTGTGTGGTATGCAGCCCATAAGCCATCAGTTGCAAGTTCCCAGCCTTTCCAAATCACAGCAGGGAATATAGCACAAACATCCCAGCTGTTTTGGTTTGAAAATGAAATAAATGTATACAATTTGTAATAAGTTGAATGGATCTAGAAAATATGATGACTCGTGCACATGCCAAAAAGAAAAAGGAAAAGAAATACCAGCTGAAAACCCACTTCTCTCTGCTGATATTATTGCTTGGTGACCTGTCCATTGCAGCCTTCAACGGGCAAAGCAGTAGTTTTAAAAATGCATCCCCTATCTTGAACTATCTTGAACAATTTATATTACGTTCTGCTCCTTTTTAGAGAGAGGGGGGGAGAGAGGGAGAGACAGACAGACAGACAGAGACAGACAGAAATACTGTAAATAGACAGACAGATGTTACTGTCTGTCTCTCTTATAGACGCTGTTATAGACACTCTTATAGGATGAGTGCTTGAGGAGTGGGCATGTTTAAAATATAACTACCAGTAAATTGATTCTGAAGAAGTCTATGATTTGGCATTTTTGTAACTAGTGAACTTTGGAAGAATTCAGCCTGTGGTTGAATGTGTAATAAGAACCCACTTTCAATGGCTCTGCAAAACTTTGGCTAATTGGATTCCAAAGAGATTTCATTGAATTACTCCATAAATTGAATTCTGGGACACATCATACATTCTGAGCCACTTACAAGTAGATTAAGTCATCTTTGAGTTCTTCTTCCCAATTAGTGGGACAGTAGTGTTACTTCTTCCACTGAGCCTAAGGGGCATAAGAGGATAAAAAAACACCCAGGTCCTGGAATTTTATTCATGAAGCATAGAAGGATCACTGCTTGGGAACACTTCAAGCGTGATTTGGTTCCTTTTACCCATTGGAAGTGTGAAATAAGCAGCGGTAAGGATGCAAATTATCCAAGCAGGATAATTTTAAAATTATGCTGCTTTTAAAATTATGATGCTTTTACAATTGAGGAAGCAAATTCCTCTTACTCTGACATTTCCGTGGGCTACTATTAGTTCAGGCAGGCAAAGGAAGTCCCCTTACCCCATTCAGAATCTTTCCTTCCCCAGCAAGTTAAATAAGCCAGATTGTACTTTGGGGATTTGTGACAGACAAAGGATAGAACATCTTCCAGGGGCAAACAAAATGACCCAGAAGATGGGGGAGATTTTGGAATTAAATAATCATTTTTTTCATTCTGGCCCAAGATCAAAAGTCTTCTCTAATGGAACTAGTGGCAGCAGAAACTATCATGTCCTCACGTACTTATTTCTGGGAAATGAATCCACATAACTATGCACAGAAGAAACATATGAGTGATGTACTTTGGAATGCAGTGCCATGAAAAACCCTAGTGCCTCTGCAGGGAAAACAATTTTTTCTTTATTCAGTTCCCACTCTCCACCGATCCCATGAAGAATCATAAAAGCATCACAGCACACATGCAGTTCACCTGTCACCATCCTTCCACATGAACAGGAACAAGCCACTGTGAGTTATACATGCCCCCCCCCCGATTTTTCTCCTATGCAAAGAGTAAATTGTAGATTTCTCTTTTTCTTATTAAATGCAGCTTCTAATGTCTAGATTTT
>JANHZT010002833.1:0-13151 GCA_032468215.1 Stegonotus admiraltiensis | reverse complement strand
TGGGAGGGATGGGGGGAGGGGGTGGGGGGGACATCTTTTCTTTTCTGTAAAACTTTTCAATTAAAAAAATAATAATTACTGTAATGTCCCAAAGGTGCTTTTTTCATGAAGCAACTGGACTTTCTGGTTTTTCTTTGAAGACATTTCATTTGTCATTCAGGAAGTTTCTTCAGCTCTGAAAAAGGTGAAGAAGCTTCTTGGATGAGAAGCGAAACATCTTCATAGAAAAACCAGGAAGTCTAGTTGCCTTTTGAGAAAAGCACCTTTGGGACAACCATGACCTGGATGACTGAGAATCTCCAAAGACAAATTACTGTAATATGTTCTAAACATCAATGAATACTCATAAAATAATGCTAGCTACTGGTACCGCCATTGAAAAACAATGATGTCAGCAGAATACGGTACATGTTAGAGAAGAACCAATAACATGGCCAAACTCCTTGATAGAACAGTGTTTCTCAACTGTGACAACTTCCAAGTGTGTGGATTTAAAATCCCAGTAATTCTGATCATTAATCATGCTCTTTTGGAATTATGAGATTTGAAATCCACACAGTTGGAAATTGTTATAGTTGGGAAACAGAGGATGACTTCCAAATAAGCATATCCTATGCTGAGCAAAGAGATATCAAAACACCTGCCACCTCCAACTGTCATCTTGATTTTTCCAGCATAGATTTGGTAGCCTACCTGTTACCTCTAATATCTATGACTACATCAAAGTGACCTCTTTAAAATAAGTTCAGAAAAAGTCCTGAAATAAACACCAAGTAAAGTTAATATAAAAACTTGATTACAATATATTGAGTTTATGTAGAGTCAATAATTAACAAAACAAATCAACCATAATCTTTGCAACCAGAATGTGAGGAGGAGGATAAAAAACGGGGGAAAGAAAACTTTTTCTTTCACCAAGCTATTATGTAGATGACATGTTTTTAATATATAAATTCAGTAGGATAAGGCTTCCTTGCCATTTCCATGTGTGAATAAAGGGATTATAAAATATATAGTGGAAATGTAGACAGGTTATTTTAAATGCCGCATTATTATAATTGAAGACTTTTCAAAAACCTGCCAGCTTCTTTTCTAATATGAAGCAATTTCTAAGCCTAGATTATATATCCATAATCTAATATTCTTAAATTATATCTTAGATGATACAGTATTATGGGACTGAATCTGCCTGCTTCCTCATTATGGGAGCACGGGAAGCACCCATGGCCTGCTTTAAACTGACAGCATTGTTATCACTGTGCCTCAACCAAGAACTGTGTTTACTTTAAACCAGGATTTACTAGAACAAGGCAGAATCTTAAACTATATTGGATGACAGGCATTATGAAATGGCAAACAAAACAAAGCCACACTTTTTTAGGATGGCACCTGCCCTTTTCAAGAGCTTCTTTAGTATAATTCTAATACGTAGGAGGAGCAAGTACTAAAAACTTCAATTAAGGATTGAAGGAAACTCACCTGGTGTCTTAAAACTTGCTGATCCAAACGTTTCTAATCTCCAAAAAGCAGTTAACAAACAAATCCCAAAAGTTATTAGAAAAGGAAGCATGACAGCCCAGTGTCCTTTGAAGGTGCTGGCTGTGGTTTGAGCAAGATGGCTATTCCCTCGTCTCCCAGAACTCTAAACCTGCCCTTATTGAAGTGGGTGGGCTTGGCCAGCACAGGAGGCAGCCCTTCCCTTCACCAGTCACCTCAGGGTTGCTCGGCCCCTTAATCGGGGCCACGGATCAGCTGAGTCACTCCGGCCGCTGCCTCCAATAAGTGTGGCTGCTTTTGCAGCCAATTGCAGCTGCAAAAGAAGCCAGAGGCCAAGCAATGCACCCCACACACCTCACACCCTCCTTACCTAATGGTGACAGCCACAGCAGGCAATTCCATCCATGGAACAGTTGCCTTGTGGGTGCTGCTCAAGCCACCGCCTCAAGCAAGCATGGCCAGGCAGGAAAAGGAGTACAGGCAGGAGTACACTGCCCTGGCTCCTCTCAGCCTCAACTTTGCTCCTGAAAGCCTGCAGGCCGCTTCTCTGGTTGAGCTCCATCAAAGCTTGGTTCTGGGAGATACGCTCGGAGAGCTAAATAGGAGCTGAGGGCAAGGGGCAAGGCAAAGCTGATCTTCGCCTTCTCTCCCAAAAACACTCCTTGGGTGCAGCCACTTCTGCAGCAGGAGATGTGCCCCACGTGCCTTTAGTCATTGACATCCCTACACAATCCTAGATACCTGAAAATCTGTAGCACATAAAGACAGCTGAGATATATGAAGCTTCTCAGAGTAGCAGGACAACAAATACGAGTTTAAAAATCCTACTTTGGAATAAATAAAAGAAATGTATAAATACCGGTGCCAAATGAGTTGGGGCCATGTTTGATCATGAGAGAAGTCCACCAACTCCTGGAAATCAGTGTCCCTCACACTTTCTTCCATATCTGTTATAATCATATTCAGCACTATACGGTACTTTTCCTCTAAATGGGCATTTCTAGTTAATTATGTTTTCTTTGAAGTTTTAAGTTCTATTCATTCATTTCCATGCCCTGGCAAACTTACATTGATATATATAAAACATGTTTAAGAAACAGTGCTATCTACCCAATAACTATTGAAAGAGAGGCAGAGAAAAATTATATGCTACCATGGTTTTTCTCCCATCCACTTCCCATATGTGCAAGTGGAGAAAGGGAGAGAGATCCAGGGAAGAATTAGATACCTATTGAATCATTTTGATTTTCTTCAACTCCTACATAAGAAATGCCATGATAGCACATTTGATTGCATCATTATGTTTCCCCCGTTATTCAATCAAAGGATATTTGTCTGATTTTTGAGTGACAGATGATGTTGATGTGCAATCCTCTATTTTTAGGTGCATTAAGATTATTTATTGACTTAACTTCATCAAGGAAAACTTGAGGGACCTGAATAAGCACGAGGCATATGATTTGCGTAGGTCTTTTTTTTCCATAATATTCATAATATAGTGGTAATTCAATACCTTTGATTCTTTCTGAACACAGCAGCCATTGATTAATTATAATTACCAATGATTGGTTACAGATGCAATAAAACAAATATTCTTATATAAGCTCCACTGAATAGAATTTTAAAATTTTGTAAATAATAGACCTCTTTCACATGCCCCACAGATCAAGAAGTTTTATAGACTCATGAACATGGATGGTGCATCCGTTTCTTCTGATGGGTCCAATTTAAAAATATCCCTTGGCATGAAAGAATTTCTCCCCAATGGAAGAGTGCAATTTTTGAAACATATTCTTAACTAAAAGGCATAAGAACACGGTGACTTGCGTGGTTAGGACGCTGGGTTGGCAAGCAGCAAGCTCACATTCGAGACTCGAATGCTGCCATGGAACAGGGTGAGCTCCCATCCTTTCCTCCAGCTCCTGCTGGGGACATGAAAGGAGCCCTCACAAGTTTCCCACAAAAGAGGACTTATACATCCCTCCCCCTCAGTTAAGTCAAACTCTTTAGTCATGGGAGCTGCGTCAATTAACTTGCTGCTCATTGGCTCCCCAGTTTCAAGCCAGAAATCTATTAGGGTCTGCTTTCTTCCTTCAGAAGACTCCATTACCAGTTGCACCCATAAGAGGGACAAAAAGGATACTTTGAGTAACTAAGTAAGAGCTTAGGCCTATTGCTTAGGAACGGCAGGGAAGAAATAGTCCTGGGACCCTCCTCTCTCTTTCTCCTTCCTCCCCCCAATTGCTGCAGACTGGGGAGCTCATATGTGAACTCTCTCTCCCTGGTCAGATCCCTCTGAGAAGCTTTTTGGAGGCTTAGTGTGTTGTATTTATACCCTATTTATTGTATTTAATAGTCTTTAGCTACTAATTACCAGAGAACTAAGAGTTATTTTTAATCCCTAAAGACATTCCATGAGCTAATATTAATAGGGAAGCAATGCATGATTTATTTGGTGTGATTTGTTTCAGTCAACCTTTAGGACCATGATGGTGAACCTATAGCACATGTGCCAGAGGTGGCACGCAGAGCCCTCTCTGCTGGCATGCGCACCATTGCCCCAGGTCAGATATCCATGGCATTTCTTTTATGAGTTTCTGTTTCCCTGCAAACAAAGAAACAGAAGCTCACGAAAGAAAAAAAAATCTTACCTCTTGCTGCACTGCCAGTGTTGGGATGCCCTGCCTCCCACCGGCCAGCTGGTCTTTGGGTCATTGCTGCTCATGTCTGCACATGCATGCTTGCGTGCCCGCATATGTGCACGTTCTCACCTTTCAGTTTGGGCATGCGCATGCGCAGTTTGGGCACTCGGTTTCTAAAAGGTTCGCCATCACTGCTTTAGGATGTTATCGTTAAGTTGCAAAACTATGGAATCCATCAATCTTGAAATTGATTGAAATAATGTTTTTAAAACGTTCTTTTTTTCCAACAGGGATTCTATCTTTTCCTTGCTTTGAGTGTTCATAGATTGCTTAACTATTGAACAAAAGTATCGGTTAAGTCATATTTATAATAGCTCCCTAACCCAAACTTCATTATAAATAAAGCAGAATACAGAATACAAATTACTGTGTAACATATGCAATAAAAAGGCCTGTAGTCGTGCAGTCTACTTTTCTGTCAAATAAAGCATTTACACTGAATATTTTCTTTTATTCAATTGGGATACCACCTAATTCTAACCAACTCTTATTTTGCAACAAATTTATAATCAATACAAATCAGCTTAATAAATAGTTTGAATGTTATGTTAATTGTTAAAAGTTGTTAAAAGTTCACTGGAGAATAAATTCAAATAACTAAAATAATTTAATCATGCCAACCCTCTGTAATTAAATAACAATCTGGACCAGCAATGAAGAGATATAGGAGGTGATTTATCTCACTGTATTATTAACATTTTAATAGGGAATGTCCAGAAGTAATTATACTGTATTAGGATATACATATTTCTCAAATAAAAGACAAAATACGTTATATTATTGCAGCTGTATGAAAAAAGAAAATTATGGTCAACGGTCATTGTTCTATTTTATATCTCTACAGAATATAATTATTCAACAGGAGGTGGGGAAATGAAGGGTTGTTACCTATGGAGAAGTGAATAAGGTGGTCTAGTTCCTGAAACCATATATTGTGAGTCATCAGGAAATAAATCATCACATACAGAATATATAATCTATTTACCTCACTGATATAAACCAACATTTTATCTTGAATATCATATTTCCCAAAAAATAAGACCTATTCAAAAAGTAAGGCCTAGTCCAATTTTTGGGGGAGTAGGCCTAGTATAAGCCCTACCCCAAAAATAAGCCCTTATTGAAGTGGGTGGGCTTGGCCAGCACAGGAGGCAGCCCTTCCCTTCCCCGGTCACCTCAGGGTTCCTCAGCCCCTTAATCGGGGCCGTGGATCAGCTGAGCTGCTCCGGCCGCTGCTTCCAGTAAGTGTGGCTGCTTTTGCAGCCAATTGCAGCTGCAAAAGAAGCCAGAGGCCAAGCAATGCACCCCACACACCTCACATCCTCCTTACCTAATGGTGACAGTCACAGCAGGCAATTCCGTCCATGGAACAGTTGCCTTGTGGGTGCCGCTCAGGCTGCCACCTCCAGCAAGCATGGCCAGGCAGGAAAAGGAGTACAGGCAGAAGTACACTGCCCTGGCTCCTCTTAGCCTCAGCTCTGCTCCTGAAAGCCTGCGGGCCACTTCTCTGGTTGAGCTCCATCAAAGCTTGGTTCTGGGAGATACGCTTGGAGAGCTAAATAGGAGCTGAGGGCAAGGGGCAAGGCAAAGCTGATCTTCGCCTTCTCTCCCAAAAACACTCCTTGGGTGCAGCCACTTCTGCAGCAGGAGATGTGCCCCACGTGCCTTTAGTCATTGACATCCCTACACAATCCTAGATACCTGAAAATCTGTAGCATATAAAGACATCTGAGATATATGAAGCCTCGTGCCTTCCGAAGGGTACTGTAGCAGCAGCTATCCATAATTTTTTTACCGTAATTTCAGCATGACCCACGTGATCCAGTACGGTATTAAAAGTTAACATTACTGAAATGTTACCATAGCTACGGAGGAAAGGATGATGTGCAGGAAAATCTCCCCTCCCCACCTACAGATCGTTCTTTCAAAGAGGAGCCCTGCACATCCAAAAATGCTCCCTCCATGGTTTCAGAGCCTCCAGTCTTGCAATCCTGTGCAGGGAAGGCAGAGGTTTGCTCTGAAGCTGCGGCTGCAGAGTATTGCGCATTACTTGGCCTCCTGTTGCTTTTGTGGCCGCAATTGATGCCAAAAGCGGCTGTGCTTGCTGGAGGCAGTGGTCAGAGTGGCACCCATGAGGCAACTATTCCATGGATGGAATTGCCTGCTGTGACCGTCACCGTTAGGTAAAGAGGGTGCGAGGCATGTGGGGTGCGTCTCTTGGCCTTTAACTTCTTTTGTGGCCACAATTGGCTACAAAAGCAACCACGCTTGCTGGAGGTGGTGGCCTTAGTGGCACCCACGAATCAGGTGTTTCGTGAATGGTGGAATGGCCTGCTGCAACCCTTTGGGAAGCTGGCACAAGGGGCCACTCGCCCCGCCCCCGCCTCATACCAGTGCATGGGGGAAAATAAGACCGCTCCCCAAAAAGAAGCCCTAGCCGGTTTTTCGGGGGTCAAAAAAAAATAAGACCCGGTCTTCTTTTCGGGGAAACACGGTAGCTTTCGGGTTGTTGGTATTTGTCATACTTATAACCCAGTACAGTAATGCTTATTATTAAGCTTAACAATGACAAAAGTTGAGCCAATGGGGGAACATCTTGAATGAAGTTGAAACAATAGTCATGCTGTATTATATACTCTTAAACAATAGCAAAACGCCTGTGATATGCATCCACAATATTTAAAACCTTAAAAATAAAATGGTTTTCCTCAGGAGACTTTCTGATCCTGTCCCATACAGGTTACAACAGTTCATGTAGTGATCATCTGAAGTTACAGCAGCACCGAAAAAGTGACTTTATGATCATTTTTCACACTTATGATTATAGTAGCATCTCCATAGTCACGTGATTTACATTCGGATGTTTGACAACTGACTTACATTTATGACAGCTGCAGTATCCTGTAGTCATGTGATCCTGTTTTCTGGCCTTCTGACAAGTAAAGTCAATGGGAAAACCAGATTCACTTAATAACTATATTACTAATTTAACAATTGCAGGGATTCACTTAACAAACGTGGCCAGGAAAGTTGTAAAATGGGCAAAACTTACTTAATAAATTTCTCACTTAACAACATGAATTTTGGGTTCAATTGTGGTCATAAATTGAGGACTACCTGTATGATGTTTTTATTGTTGGATTGCCTTCAACAGACTTTGTTCAGGGTTTTGTTATTTTAATTATAGACAACTTAGTCATTTATGAGAGGGCAACACTCTAAATAGACCAAAGAAATGTACAAACTGTTGCTTTGTTACTTTCTGGTTTTCCGCTTAATGACAAACATTTTCATCCAACTCTCAATATATCTGAAGACATTGAAGCCTCCCCATTATATCTAGAATTTCTGATTCTCCTATTCATCATCCCTGCCACTAACTGTAATTTCCCTTGCTGAAGTTACCTATTGACTAAAATTCATTCTTCCCTTAAAGAAATATATTGCTCGTCTGCTTCCCATTTGATCAATCAAGAAATAGAACAAAAAATGAAATCTGTAAAGGATTAAATATATTTCTAAAACATCATGCATATTGCTCCTTAAAGCATAAAATACAATTTTCTTGGGTAATTCATATCCGTAGAGTATAATAATCTCTTTGTTCATTTTTTAAATAGGTATTTTATTGGGTGTTTTAAATTGTGGGGCCAACATTATTTAATTATTTTTAAATTGTTTTTAACGTTTGTATTTTATGTTTTTATTTTGGCTGTTCACCCCCCTGAGTCCCAGTTGGGAGAAGGGCGGTATAGAAATTTAAATATTATTAAATTTAATTAAATAATAGTATGACTAAATAGCTAATTTTTCTCCCATATGGAAAGGCACAAAATGTGTGGGCCTAACTCCCAATTCTATCCTCTGAATAGAATTAATTGATGAGAGCAATTTCTGAAGTTTTACTGTTTTTATTCGACTGACAAGTTCTTGGCAAGCTAATCAGCCATATTCTACTTTCCAGCAATCTTCCAATCTTCCCTGAAGATTGTGGGTGCCTCGGTTCAGTGTTTCTTCCAAGACGTTGCTCTTGTGAAATTTAATATGAATGTCAATTTTTGAATGCAGAAATATTTGCAGATACTACATGGATATGCATGCAAATCATTGTACCCAATCTACTCCCAGTGCAGCAAACTGGCTGTCCTTACACATGTATCTTTACTATTTACCAACAGTATGTTCTATTGCTTACATTCATTGTTTAAACAGACATTGTAAGAATGAAGTTAATTCAATTTTCTTCTCTGTTTTAATCAAGTTTTTAAGCTCCTCTGTCATTGACTGCTGCTGGTGAATTCTTTCAAGTGTGTGTTTCCATAATGTCTGCTAAAACTCAGTTGTCGTTCTGAGTGAATGAACACGATTGTTTTGTATAAACAAAGCTGTTTAGAATGTCTGCTATCCCTAAAACAAACACAGAGAACTCTTAACAGCCTCTCCCCACTCAGTGTAACAATTGAATTAGATTACTTGATAAAATATAGAGGTGCAGAAAGTCTTGGGCTGAAATAAAGGCATTGCTGCTAATTCATTTGCTATACAAAGCTGTGTTTATTCTTTTGGGCTTCTTCCTGAGATTTTTTTTTCTTCCAGATAATTGGTATCAAGTCTCAAAGGTCTGTTCAGAGATCACACCAATACAGGTGATGGATCTCCAGCAACAGCATGCATTGCTCTACTTACTGATCACTCTCACACAATATACTGGATTAATTTCAACATTAACCATAGTTTTGGTGACAGAACTGTCAAATATTGGACCACAAGAGTGTAAGTTTGGAGTTAGCCGTATGATCACTGTGCAGGTGCATTTTTTCAATCATTGTGGAAGCTGTGGATACGTGTGATTTCAATCCACCAAGAACTATCAGAAGGACAACTTGAGTTGCCTACCTTGATTAGTTAGCTGAAGTACCCAGCTGATAGCTTTTCTTCTTGGTGAGTTGCCAACAATGTCCGTGCAATTGGCCATGGGTCTATAACAATTTGCCATGGCCAACTTACCTCAGCCAACTCACCACAGCCAACTCGCCACAGGACAACTCACTGCAGGACAAGAGTTATACTAATACCAAAGAAATGGTGGAATAGAATCATTAAAGAAAGGGGGC
Source organism: Stegonotus admiraltiensis (assembly GCA_032468215.1). Classification (NCBI taxonomy): domain Eukaryota; kingdom Metazoa; phylum Chordata; class Lepidosauria; order Squamata; family Colubridae; genus Stegonotus; species Stegonotus admiraltiensis. Next base: position 3,838 of record JANHZT010002833.1, on the reverse strand, counting down.
AAAAGAAGGGACAGAATGAAATGTGAATGACAAAAAATAAAATATTTTTTATTTATTTTAAATAATTAAATTGAATTATTAAATTGTCCCGTGGTGAGATGTTCTGCAGCAAATTGGCCATGGTGAGTTGGCTGCGGTGAGTAGGCTATGACAAGTTGTCTTTTTTCTACTTGTGGGTAGAGAATACTTCGGAAAAGGCCACTGAAATTAAATGATAATACTATTGAGCTTTTGGAGTAGATTAGGAACATCTCTCTTAAATAAACAGACCAAGAATGTTCTCTGTCTCCTGGGTTACTGCATAGCAAGCTACCTAAAAGCAGGGTAATTTGTTTCAAGTGATATTATTGATTTAACATTTTTGTACCACGAACAACTTACCTGGATGAATTTGTGTACAGTACATTACATGATCTTTTTTCCCTCTAAAAACATCTAAGCATACAATGCTTACAGCAGTCAGAATCAACATAAATTACACTTGATATTTCTTTCCAAACTTATAGTTATTCACAAAAAGATCAATATATTTTTCCCTGCAGTAAATTACAGCCATGTAAACAGTCAATTCAGCAGCGATTAAACCACTTGCTTATTTATTCTTTAACAGGGGTGTCCCTAATTGAACTACAGCATAAATGAATTAGAGAAGAAGATGCCTCGTGGCAAATTGAACAGTTCATTTGAACAGAAATACCCTGTTCATAGACAGAGATATCACAGCTAATCCAGGAGTCAAAATATAATAACTACCATGCATAGGCTACCAAAATCCAGGCAAATTTTAAATGACAGGACAGCATGAGAGTTTTCTCTATCTATGTTTGTTGTCAGAAATTCAAAGAGAAGAGAATAGCTGAAGTATTTTAGCAAGATGCTGATTCTAATTCTTACCAACGTCCATCTTCTGATGAAACGACATCAGCATAGCTTGTGTCCTCAAACTGAAAATGATAAAGGCTGAGCTACAGGACATCTGTATATCTTAAGAGTTCTATTTCATTACTTTCATTATATATAACCCTTTACTGCTGAAAAGTTGGTAATATGAGCATTGTTTTCTGCATCTTCTGCTGCCTGGTGGTGGCTAAAGGTATCTACAAAGTCGGAGAAGAAGCTCTCTAGATTTCAAGAAGTGTGCCTGAAAGCATTTATTATGACAGACAAAGAGCTGCCAAATCAACCTCTAAATCTTTTACTAATCATTCTCAGCTGACACGCTTGCATACTACCATCTGTTATTTGAATTTGACCATCCACTTGCTGCTGAGGACATCTTTAAGGCCGCCATTCTGAAAGTGTGTTTTCTCACTTACACTGCCTATGTCCTGCCTATAGGCAACATGCAGTGCCTTGGTGAAAATGGGGAAAGCAACCTGAAATGATGTCTTTCTGGTTGAAAAATGTTCTCCCGGTTCCTATTCCAGGTTCAGTCAAGAAGACTGAAATCCCAGCTTCTCTGGCTATCTTTTCTTCTTTAAATGGGTTGGTGGACCAATTGACTGATCAACCTAGAAATTAATTAATTTGCTTGCATCTGATTTAACGTACACTAAATCTAACTAAAGGGTTGACATGAGTGGAAAGGCAGCTTGGTCTAATGGTTAAGGACCCGGTTTGTGGGGGCAATAAGCTGACTTTGTATAAAATATACAAAAGTATGAAGGCTATTGCTTAACGCATTGTAAGCCGCCCTGAGTCTCCGGAGAAGGACGGCATATAAATTAAAATTTAAAAAAATAAAAATAAAGACACCAGGCTAGAAAACAATTCGCTTGCCAGTGGCTGTTGCTCCCGGGGGGTCTAGGAAACTCGCCATGGCCAGCTTGCCACTGACAAGTTGCCTCTGTCAACTCACAGCCACCAAGTCATCGCAGGACAACTCAGCATGGCCAAGTCACCACAGGGACAAATTGCTGTGGGCAGCCGGAGGGAGAGCCGGGTGGGCAAGCAAGCAGGTGGGCAGAATGCAGAATGGCAACATTGGCTGAGACCATCCCGTTTTCACTCCATTTGCTGTCACCTCTGACACTGAACTGAGCTCCACGCTGCTTAGAATTCAGGTCTTTCAGGGGTGGTGCCAGGGTTTGGACTGGTGGGGTGTGTGAAAATGGGATTTGTCTAGCCTCTGCCACTGGCAATAAATGGTAATAAGCAATTCAGGAGAGGCAGCAGAATTTTTCTTTTATTCTTACGGATTTCTTCTCATTCTTGGGGGAATTTTGTTTCTAATGAGGGGTTACCTTCTTAAACTTTAGAAGAGGGTGGTTGCTTCTGCAACACTGCACACGTACATTTCTGTTTGCATTCTCTTTGAATGATGGAATTAAACACTGGCAGTAGAGTTTGACAATATCCCATTTATTAACAGAGTTTTCATTTGGTACTGCTCATCTGTGAAATATTTTCCTTCACTAAAACATGCTTGGGTAAGTGTACTGAGAAGAGATCAGCTATATTAAAGCTTTCCATATCAAAGGATAACCATTCATAACCAGTTGATTCTATTGATAGAGAAGAAACTGATGTTTGAGGCAATTACAAGGAACCACAGCCCAAAGCCATAGTTGCTGGTAGTAGTACCTTTCATCTCCAATAATTTTATCATAAAGAAAGGATGGAAGGCAAGGATGCATGTCAATGCAGATTATCATCGTCAGCTGTGTTAACGAACAGCTCTTGAAATCTGAAAATACTATATTTACTGTATAGGATTCTTGTTAGTCAACTATGCTTCAGTTTAAGATTTATTTTTTTGTAGTAAAAGAAACCTGCATCCCGCTGCAGCATAAAAAAAAGACATATCAAACAACGGCTCTATGACTGAATGATACAGACAACATTTAAGATTAAAGTCAGTCTCTCTCTCTCTCTCTCTCTCTCTCAAGTTATCCAAATGGATAATCTTTGATGTAGGATTTCGCTATCCTAATGCTCATTTCCCAACTATTGAATTTGGCTTTTTTCCTGGTCCTCTAACTACTCCTGTGCCAAAATAATAATAATGAGGCCAGGCTTACCATTTCAGTGATAACTGAATAGTATTACTGTAAGTCACTAGTGGGTAAAAGGTTATTAACCATGAACATATCAATTTATCATTCTCATTTTTAATGGAATTAATTCTTATGTAAAAGGCCCTTGCATAAAAGGAATCTGCTTCTGTTCTAAAGCGATGATTTTATCTTTGAGACAACATATTACTCTCATTCTCCAATTCTCCAAGAAAAAAAGTTCCAGATACCAAGCAACCTAAAATCAAAATCCAATCTTGATTATAGCTAGGTGGCCAACGGTCAAGCTGGCCATATTTTCATTCTCTGGAGAGTAGAACATTAGACATATTTTATTTTTTGTAATATTTGTTGGATTATAAATATGCATATAAAACACAAGCCTCATTTAATTCAAAATTGTGGACCTGATAAGACCCTGGCATAAAGAGAATCTGCACTACACAATAGGAATACTCCAGTGCACCATGAAGGAGAGCTCAATAGTCTTTGAGCCAATAATCTGCTTCAATTTTAGACCAAGTAAGTTTATGCAAAAGATTGTACGAGATATTTTAGTAGGAAACTACACCATCCAGTAATACTAACATTGGACTACATAATGTCCAACTGCATTGAGTAAGATTCTTGTATACCATTCTCTTTCCCTTAGCAAAATAACGATATAAAAATGGTTTAACAATTGTTAGCAAATCTTTTATTTGTCTCTCATTCTCTCAGGCAGAATATTGACACTGAATAGATGCTTTAGACCAGTGGTAGGCAAACTTGGCTCTTTCACACCCTGTGGACTTCAACTCCCAGAATTCCTAAGACAGCCAAGC
>JANHZT010002831.1:23888-36425 GCA_032468215.1 Stegonotus admiraltiensis | reverse complement strand
AGCTGGGACTCAGGAGGCAGCAATAGATTGGGGGTGGGGACAAATAAAAGGTAAGAATAATGCAGGGGGGAGGGGGCAGGGGGCAGAACCAGTTTGGTGACATCATATCGTCACCGCTACTGGCTCGGTGGAACCGGGCCGAACCGGGAGGAACCCACCACTGTTATAACCATCTTAATCCTTAACGCCTTCGTGTAGAGTACCACAACTTGATTTCTTGTCATCTTTTTTCGTATCCTCCCCCGCCACCAAAAAATCTTTCAGAATTTTAGCAAGTCTCTTTTTTTATACCCAGTAAGAATTCATCCTTTTTTCTCACTTCTCAAAAAGTATTTTTAAACTTTAGGAGATCTCTTTTATACATCCAGTTTTTAAAAACTGAATATCTGTGCTATTCAACTAAGACCTAGATAAGCAGGAAACAGCATCAAGTAACCAAGCTGGGAAGAAATACCCTAATCAAGAAACAATCTAGGCAGCATCCACATCCCAACCAAGATTGGGAGGACAAGTGATTGTGCATGAATAACCAGCAAACTTCATTCTTTTACTCAATGATATTATTACTTAGCTTGGTAATGAAACATCTGCAGGAAAACAGCTAAGTTTGGGGAACACCAAGAACCCCACAACATTTGTTCTCAAGTCTAGGAGTCAAATTTCAAACTTCTGCTAGAACTTCTTTCATCATAAACTTTCTGAGAAATCCCTGCACCCATTTTTTTACCCACAGCAAAATTGTTTTCTTTCCCTACCTATAAATATCCTTTAAAAATAAATCACAATGTTCTGATCTTCTTAAAGAGACTAAGATTAGGTCCTGGTAAAGAAACATGGTAAATATGATGGAAATTGTTCAGGCTCATCTTGAAAGGGAGCTCATTTAAAAAAAATTGCTTGAGAATTTTTTTCTTCATGAATTCCATTGTGAAGTATAAAAGGTAAAGGTAAAGGTTCCCCTCGCACATATGTGCTAGTCATTCTTGACTCTAGGGGGTGGTGCTCATTTCCGTTTCAAAGCTGAAGAGCCAGCACTGTCTGAAGACATCTCTGTGGTCATGTGGCCAGCATGACTAAACAACAAAGGCGAACGGAACGCTGTTACCTTCCCACCAAATGTGGTCCCTATTTTTCTACTTGCATTTTTTATGTGCTTTCGAATTGCTAGGTTGACAGAAACTGGGACAAGTAACGGGAGCTCACCCCCGTTACACGGCACTAGGGATTCGAATCGCTGAACTGCTGACCTTTTGATCAACAAGCTCAGCTTCTTAGCCACTGAGCCACCGCATTCCATATTGTGAAGTATAGCCTATGGTAAAAATTTTCAAGGACTTTAACAATTTATTTTGGGTTGTTTGCTCCCTGCATAAAACAATGCTATTGATTTTGGAACACTTTTTATTAGACTAATCATACTTTTAATATGCAACATGGTCAATTCTCATAGTTCTAATTCCTTATTTTTAGCTTCTGTAATTATATAATTCTTTCTTTTTAGCTTCTTACATTTACTTAATAATTCATCAGTTTCTAATTTTTACTTTAATCAAGTTTTTTTTCCCTATCTTATAAGCCTTTTTCACCATTTTATTACCTCATTACTGCTTTAGTGCATTCCATGTATAGTATCTGAGGTGCCATATATATTTCCAAAGTTTCTGGCAAATAATTGAATGTTTTAGTTAAATGTTTATGAGATGGCAAATCTATAAGTAAAACGGGATTTAATTTCTCTTGATAAGAACTAGCTGGTTTATGAAATAAAGGTGATGTGATAGATCAATGGTGAAATCCAATTTTTTTTACTACAGGTTCTGTGGGCGTGGCTTGGTGGGCTTGGTGTGGCTTGGTGGGCGTGGCCACACCAAGGGAAGGATTCTGCAAAATCTCCATTCCCATCCCACTCTGAGGCCAGCCAGAGGTGGCATTTGCCAGTTCTCCGAACTACTCAAAATTTCCACTACCGGTTCTCCAGACTTCACATCCTGAGATGGTTTGTAATTTTAATTAAACCGATGGAAGTTGGTGTAAGACTTTGGATGAGAGTTGCTAATATCAAAATATAATCTATTCATAGAAAAATGTTTGTTGAAGGTGTGCAAAGTTATTAACTTCTTTCCACTGACAACCCTGGCAATTGAGTATCACCGCAAAAAAGTAACCTTTGGTAAAACTTGTTATTGTAGTATTTAAGCTTTAGTTATAAGACACAAAGTCTCAAAGCCTTTAGGTCTCTCCCTCTTTATCGTTCCCTCCCTTGAGACTAGAAGACCTCTGAGGTACTTTCCAGCCCTAGGTTCTATGTTCTATTTTGTACTGAAACTTAAGCAAAAATGCATTTGCCTTAAGGTTTTGATTTTCTTACTGATGTAATTAGAAAAATCCTTTAAAAATACTCTAGTAAGTGAGGATCCCGTATTGCATACTATTTTCTCCAAAGGAATTGTCTTTAGAATTGGTAAGTGCTTGTTGCTTGTATTTATCTCTTGAAGAAAGGCCAAATCTGGCTTTGTAACTTTTTTAAAAAGTTGCAATCTATTATTTTTCAAGCAATCCCAAGACTTTCATATTTAAGAAAATTATTTTTATTTTTAACCACTCAAAATAACATTGCAGCTGTTGTTCAAACAGTCTGCCTGAATTATACATCTCGTTTAAATGAAAAATTCAATCTAGGATGATTAGGGGGCTGGAGACTAAAACATATGAAGAATGGTTACATGAACTGAGTATGGCTAGTCTAGTGAAGATAAGGACCGGGGGAGACATGATAGCCATCTTTCAATACTTGAGGGGCTGCCACAGAGAGGAGGGGGTTAAGCTGTTTTCCAAAGCACCTGAAGGCCAGACAAGGAATAATGGATGGAAACTGACCAAGGAGAGATTCAACCTAGAAATGAGGACGAACTTTCAGGCAGGGAGAATAATCAACCAATGGAACAGAAGTTGCCTTCGGAAGTGGTGGGAGCTTCATCTCTTGAGACTTTCAAGAAAAGATTGGACTGCCGTTTATCAGAAATGGTGTAGGGTCTCCTGATTGAGTGGGGGGATTGGACTAGATGACCTATAAGGTCCCTTCCAACTCTGTTAATCTGTTAATCCACTTCCATCTCCCCTCCAATGAAGCTTCCACTACCAGACTTAAAAATCCTAAATAAATTGTTATAACCACTTAGCAGTCAAAGAAGAAGTGAGAAAAAGTAGCATAACTTTATTACCTTAGGATCTTAGTATAAACTAAATGAGAATTAGCAGGATAAAAAGAAAACAAAGCAATATCTTATATTTATTTATTTCCCTCTTTTACAAGTAGTCCTCACTTAATGACTGGTCATTTAGCAGCTTTTCAAAATTACAACCACTCTAAAAACATAACATTGGGTCGGTCACATGCTTAAGAACCAGCATGAGTTATGATAGTAATTCTATGCTCAATTACTCTTGTAAACCCAGGACAATCTGTATTATTTTTATAAGTAACTCAAGGCGGTGAACATATCGAATATTCCTTTTTCGTCCTATTTTCCCCACAACAACAACTGTATGAGGTGGGGTAGGCTGAAAAAGAGTGACCGGCCCAAAATCATCCAACTGGCTTTCATGGCTAAGGCAGAACAAGAACTCACAGTCTCCTGCATTCTAATCTGGCTCTTTAACCACTAGACCAAATCTGCTCTTGGATATATGTTCAAAATAGATAAAAGTAAGAAACAGAAAATTTCACAAAGAAGCAAAAAAAAAGCTTGAATGATTTGAATAATCCATTTTGCCTGTTTTCCAGTGGTAGAGTCTTCTAACTGCAGAAGAGATAGGTTTTATTTATTTATTGGCTAGATTTATATCCCATCTGTCTTCTAAGAGCTCAAGGGAGATTTTATAGTACTCCCATCACCAGCATGGTGGGATGGGTTAGTCTGAAAAGGGTTGACTAGTCCAAAAGCACCTAGTGCCTGATATTGGATATGAACTTGTATCTCTTCAATCCTAGTCCAACATTTTAGTTAAGCTCAGCTCAGCTCAGCTACCTAGCTGCACCATACAGATAATCCTCCATTTAGAGCCACAATTGAACCCAAAATTTATGTCGCTAAACCAGACAGTTGTTAAGTGAATGACCTTTCTTGCCATAATTGTTAAATGAATCACTGCAGATGTTAACTTAGTAACACAGTTGTTAAATGAATCTGACTTCCTCATTGATTTTGCTCATCTAAAGGTCAAAAAAAGTGATTACATGACCCCGGGGTACTGCAACAGTCACAAATATGAGTCAGTTACCAAGGGTCTGATTTTTGATCGCGTGACTATGGGGTTCCACAACAGTGAAAAAAGGTCACAAGTCCCCTTTTTTCAACGCCATTGTGACAGTCACTAAATGAATGGATGCAAGTCAAGGACTTTACTTTACTTTATTTGGACTTATATGCCGCCCTTTCTCCACAAGGACTCAGGGTGACCCACAGCAATAAAACAACAACAAGTCCAAATTAAAATTCAAACGATAAAGATCTAAAATTCCCATTAAAACCCCTTCAATTCAGGCCGGCCTGGTGAAACAACCATGTTTTAAGGTCACGGCGGAAAGAGCGAAGGTCGGGGGCCACCCGGAGCTCCAAGGGGAGCTGACTCCAAAGGGTAGATGTGCCCACAGAGAAGGCTCGCTCTCTAGGGGCCATCAGCCGACATTGCCTGGCCGACGGGACCCCAAGTAGGCCGTCTTGCCACCAATACTGCCTGTATTTGTGCAATATGGAGGTTGTGACATGACTTGTTCCTAATTTGGGTTTTCTGCCATTTACAGTTTGTTATCTTTGGGTGATCGGTGCGAACAAATCTTCGCTTTGTAAATCAGACTTTATTTCCTTAAGTAATTCAAGATTCAGTGCTTGGACTATTAAGCGGCTTTCACTGAGTAAATGCTGTATAATCCTGACTTTCTTTAAAAATAGCAAGTTTAATTGGAAATCTCCACTGAATAATCCTTCTACACTTTCCTCCCTTTTCAAATGATCAAGAGCCAGATCTTGTAACATCATTACCGTAATGCTATACAAGAGGTCTTGTATCTCTCTTAGACCTACCATCACCTTTTCTTTAATAGTAAATCTAACAAATGTTGCAATCATGTCCTTCAGGTAAAAAGAGAAACCTCAGAGCCTAATAGGGTCTCTGTATATCCTTTCAAGGTCATACTCTGTAAAATCCAGCTGACATATCATTTATTTTAACCAGATGGTAACACTCTGGCAGATATTCTCCTTTTTTTAACTGAATAAACCCTCTCCTTGTTATGTTATGTTAACATTAACTGTCTTGGTTTATTTTTGCACCTCATTAATTTGTACATTCATTTTCCCTTTGTAAGACCTTGATTTTTGTTTCTAAAGATTGTGCTAAAATGAATTCTGAAGTGGCTGTTTCTGCCACATTATTGTATCTGTTGGCAGTTTCTCACACAACATGCTACACTTGGTGAGAACAATGTGACCCTTTGGATAGTGAGATGGGCAGCATATAAATTTAATCAATCAACCAATAACTAAAAAGGATTGAAAGGGATTATAAAAATTACAGTCTATCCGCCTCTCCAATGCAGAATCCAAATTAAAACAACTATGTTTATCAGCTCTTTCAACTCAGACAATGGGAAACAACCTCCTCCCTTGGGAATTGATTCCACCATCAAACTCTTTATCTTAATTGGATTTTCCCCCCACCAACATTCAGTTACGACTGTCTTCTAATTAAGGCTACATTTTCTTCATTCCGGTAAAAATCACCGCCATATTTATCTTTGTTTCTCAAGGCTAATCAGGAAATTCTAGTTCAGAGTTACCCAACCTTTCCGGCTTTGCAGACTGGTGGGAAGGAGAGAGGGGATGGTTCTGCTTGAGTGGCAGGCAAGTGCCCCACAGCTGTCCTTACACTCGTCCACCACTTCCCCAGTCTGATTCTGAGTGGTTCAATGCCGAGTATTGCGTCACAGCCCGTGGGCTGGGGACCCTTGTCTTAATTATTATTTTTGATCTTTTCTGAATAGGTTCTAGTTACTCTGAATCCTTTTTAACCTGAGTTGCTCAAAATTGGTCACAGGACTCAAGGCAGGGTCTGATCAATGAAGACTTAAGTATTAAGTCTAACTATTACTATTAACTATTACTTCCCATAGTTTACAATATATCAGTACTAAATTACATTTGCCTTTTAAAAAACTTACTATTTCTTTTATAGCTTTGCATATTGTGCAAACTCAGCACAATGTGTTACTATTTATGGTACAATGTATTGCGAGAATCCCACCAAAGGGATTCAAAAGTTTAAGCATAGAGTATAAAGGCAGCCTATGACTATGCAGTGTTCATCCTGACATATTAGACTATTACAACAAACTTATCCTGAAGTATGGTGGAAATCCTTTTAAATACTCTCCACTCCTCAAGTAGGAGACGCTTAGTTCAACAACTAGAAGTGGTAAAACAGGCAGTCCTTGACCTACAACCTTAACTGAGTCTGGAATTACAGTTGTAAATTGGTGCAGTCTTTAAGCAGGTTACCACATGACTGTGCCCAATTTTATGACATTTTTGTGATGGTCATTAAGCAAATACTGTGGTCAATAAACAAATGTGGCAGCCATTAAGTCATTAAGTAGTTGTTAAGCAAATCTATTTTACCCAATGGATTGGGTTGGGGTTTTTTTTGCCAGAAATCAAAAATAAAAGCCAGTTTCTGGCAAAAAAAAAGACCCAAAAATCACAGTTGTGATCATGAGATGCTGCAAATGGCTATAAAGGAGAGCCAGTTGCCAAAATAAAAAATGCACCCAAAATGCAATCATGTGAACAGGAGGGAGGGGAGAGCCATCTGAACTTTGAAAACAGGTCATAAGTAGCTCTGGGGAAGTCCATCATAACTTAGAACATTTCTAAGCTAACAGTCATAAATCAAGAACTACTATAATCCCTGAATAAATGAAATATTTCCATATGTAAAGTCCCATGAAATTAGCAAATCTACATTTAGCACGCACCTAAAATGTTTTTATCTAGATGCATGTTTCCCTTTCATATCCCCTGACATTTAAGATAACATCCTTGCATTAACTGGTACTGTTAATGTTATGACATTTCAGATTCAAGGCAAAGCATTCGTAGCTATGGGACTGTCATTTTATGCTAGCAATATCAACCATAGCTGTAATTCAGAGTTCAAATTTCTGCTGTGTTCAGCCTTGCGAGATCTCAAAATTCATTCACCTATTTATTTTTAATTGAATAAGAATATAGTATATTTTAAACAGTTTGGAAAAGTATACTTCTTGGCATTTTATATAGCATATGGATTTTCACATTTTCTGTAATATGGTCTTGTGATTTCCCCTCCCCTCTTTTTCTATGTCCCTCTCACCTAACATATGGTCTCAAAAAGGCTTTTTATTATTTTTGTTGTTTTTTACTTACTTACTAGAGTGCAACATCTCCAGATATACACTTTGTAAAATAGCTATAGTATCTCCAAAACCTACTGTTCTTTGTGCAAATTTACAGGACCGCCTTCTGCCGCCGATAACCTCCCACTGGCCAGTACGCTCCCACAGAGAGGGGCTCCTCAGGGTGCCCTCAGCCAGACAATGTCGGCTGGCGACCCCCAGGGGGAGAGCCTTCTCTGTGGCAGCTCCTGCCCTCTGGAACGACCTGCCCCCAGAGATACGTACAATCCCGGACCTCCGGACCTTCCGTCGGGCCCTGAAAACACATCTGTTCTGCCTAGCCAGCTTGGCCTAACCCTTTTTGATGTTCTTAACTGGGGTTTTTAAATTTGTATTGTGGGTTCTTAAATTTTTGGGCCACATTATTTAATAGTTTTAATTGGTTTTTAACTTTTGTATTATATGTTTTATTTGGCTGTTCACCGCCCTGAGTCTCGATGGGAGAAGGGCGGTATAGAAATTTAAAATATATATATATTTTGAACAGAGAATGATCAACACAAGAAGACTTCTTTCCTAGCTGCTCATCTATGGCAGAAGAAGTGATTCTGTGGATCATCTCTTGTTTCTACTATCTTCTTCCTAGAACATAGAATAAAAAATTTGGAAGAGACTTTGGAGGTCATGTAGTTCAACCCCTTGCTCAAGCAGAAGAGTCTATACAATTTCAAACAAATAGCTTTCCAGTCTCTTCTTGAAAGCCTCCAGTGATGGGGCACCCAAAACTTGTGAAGGCAAGACATAGACATTCCATTAATTGATTGTTCTAACTTGTAATTGTTTCTCCTTATTTCCAGGTTGCTTCTCTCCTTGATTAGTTTCCATCCACTGTTTCTTATCTTGCCTTCTGATAATTTGGAAAATAGCTTGCCCCCCACCCCCATCCCCTTTCTTCTCTTGCTTTTTCTGTTCAGTGAGATAATGAATAATTGTCTCTGGGAGTCTGGAGGTTTTGCTGTTCCAAAACCTGAAAAAGCTATTCAACCAGAAACAACATAGTGACATATGTCACATGACTCTTTAAAGTAGTGGTTTATCTTCTACACTTCACAAAGTATAGGATTTGTTTGTTTAGAAGTCTGTTGAGAAGACGGAAAGTTGGCCACTACCATCTTCATCTGCTTGGTATTCTCATATTTTGCCTTTAAATTTTAAAATTTATGTTTTCAAATCTTTACCTTTTATGGAAAACCCGTTGCAATTTTCTCAGTAGAATTTTCAGAAGGCCTTTGCTTTCAGAAGAGGTGATTCTGTGGATCATCTCTTGTTTCTACTATCTTCTTCCTAGAACATAGAATAATAGAGTTGGAAGAGACCTTGCAGGTCATGTAGTTCAACCCCCTGCAGTTGGGAGCAGTGTGGTGGCTCAGTGGTTAAGATGCTGGGCTTGCCAGCAGGAAAGCTGGCAGCCCAGCTGTTGAGACCTGAGTATCGCATGATGAGGCGAGCTTCCATCCTCGCGCCAACTCCTACCAACCTAGCAGTTTAAAAGCATGCAAATGGGAGTAGATAAATAGGTACCACTTTGGTGGGAAGGTAACAGTGCTCTGTGATGTCATGCTGGCCACATGATGATGGAAATGTCTTTGGACATACTGGCCTGGCCCAATGGCCTTAAATTGAGATGAGCAGCATCCCACTACAGTTGGCAATGACTAGTGGAGTAAAATCCTCAGGGACTTCTTTACCTTGCCATTATTTTCTTTCTAGGACTGGCCCAGAGTCACTCAGTTACCTTTCACACCTAAGGCATGACTAAAATTCGCAATCACCCAGCTTTTAGTCCAGGGATTTTAACCACTTCACCAAATTGGCAGTCATTTAGATTTAAATAGTTGCTCTAAATAATTGAATGAGCAATTGAGATTGTCACCTATGCCAAAAATAAACTCGCTGTCTCAATTGTCTCCCATCTCTAAATTATGTTTCAGCTTGAAAGGAGAGTTAATTTCTAAGCAGAATTATGACAATTGCCTCCAGTCATAAAACTCTTTCCTGTAATTACCTGGAAGTAAATCACTCTGTTGCCTGACAGATGGAGAGGAGGGGAGGGGGCTGAAAACCAGCTGTCGCAAAGGCTGCTACACTTAGAGCTAAAATGTTAGAATTTTTGTTCACACATGAACATTTTGGGCATGAAATATGCATCCTTATATTATTATAACTGTTCTGGGGAGTAGTGGAGGATGCCAGTTTTCCAAATTAGTGTTCTTTTTTCTTTCTTTTTTTTTGAATATGTCCAATTCAGTCTTCTATTGCTTAGATATCTTCTCCGCTAATCTGAATGTTTCTTTTCAATATACATTTCCTGCCTATTTGTGTTTCTGAGAGAGCATGATGATCTCTGGATTACCACCAGGCCATCAGAAATGGCTATAAAATAACTTTGCTGATGGCAAAAGAAGACAATTCAGATTGAGTGTGAGACTGCTTTGTGTTATTGTCCTCACTCCAAATTGTTTGATGGAAGTACTGCTGTTAGATTTTGCAAGCCCCTCCTGGAGCTATGGTACAGCTAGACCGTGACTTAAGACCGGTCATTTAAGGGCTGCAGTTACAACAAACTCAAAAGAAGTGTTTTATGGTTATCATGAGTGTGGTCCCCTCCCAATCACATGGTTGCATTTTAAGCACTTGGAAGACTGTTCACATTTAGGACCGATTACCAAATGCCCTGCAATCATGTGATTGCCTTTTGCAATTTTCTTTGCCAGCTTCTCCAGAAAGTCAGTGGGGAAGCTGGTAGGGAAGACTACAAGTGCAGGGATATTGGATTTGAGGCCTATTCCCTCACTCCCTCCTCTCCTTGAGGAGTGGAGCTCAAATCTGGTGAAAATGCTGGCATTGCTAGGATTTTCACCAGATTTCAGGTTCATTCACCAATCCCTTATTGTGCTAGAGGAATGGACCTTAAATCAGTAAAAAAACAACAACAACACAGAGACACAAAAAACCCACTAGCAAGTATCATCATTCTCATGATCAATCTCCCTAGTGGAGAGAGGGCCTGGACCTGCTGGGTATAGTGAGATGACCATACCCTTTCCTTGCCCCACCATGCCCAGAAGGCCCTTTAATGACTACAACTAGGAAAGCTGGGGTTGCAGTTGTTGAGCATAGTGGCATCTCACTTAACGACCATCTCAATCAATGATCAAGATTCCAGTCCAAATTGTGATCATAAATGGAGGACTACTGTAGTTTAATTTTACATGTCTTCCATATCTACATCTATCATTTCCCATTTCTGTTCCATTGTCACATACAGCAATAGTCGATGTTTGATTAGCCCATATACTGTATAACAAATCTGGCAATTCTAATTTGCTCTCTAACTGGAATGAAGCTTCTACCAGAACTTCCAGAATGGTTTTGAGATGTTAGTAAGTTCAATTTCTAGGGAAAATAATGAAATTTCATATGGGTACAGCATCCGTACCAATTCTACCGTGCATTAAGAGATTGCTACTCTGTTCTGTCTAAGAATGCAACACTCTCCATTAAGCAGGCAATTGCTTAGAAGGACAGAATTCAGATCCGGATGTGGAATATAAAAGGCAATATCACTTCTATCTATAAAGCTATAAATTACAGAATTACAGAAACAGAAAGGGGCATTTTCAGGTCATTAAGACTGATTCTCCACCCAATGTAGGAAATTAAAGTGTTCCCAATTGGATAGTTGTTCAGCCTCTGCTTTAATAAATCCAATACAGAGTATACCACCTCTTTGTAATTGGTTCCACTGTTAAATTTTTTCCCCCAAGTTTCAGTCAGGATCTGTATTTTCTGATTACTGTCTACACAATCCAGGATGATAAAAACAAGGTGTGAATTTGTTCTGACTGATTCTTTTTCAAGTGCTTGAAAATTGCTCTTCTATCTTCCCTTGGCTTTTCCCAGATTAAATATCTAGTTTTATTCATCTCTTCTCATAGAAATTAGTTTTCAGTCACCTTAAATCTTCACTGCCATTTTCTGAGTCTGTTACGGAACAAAATTAGGATCTGGAATTGGAGTTAAAACAGCAATTGGCAGTCTCTGGTAGGGACTTGATGTTCGCAGGATGTCACTGAATGAGCAGATAGAATTAATTAAGAAACTAATAAGCTTTTTCGCATTCAAAATTAAACAGAACTGAAGGCAAGTTGGTTGACCGACAGACAAAGAGACACATAACAATTCACAGAAGACTTGTCCAGAAATTGTTGGATCCTAACAAAGACCTTGGTTTTTTTAATCCCTAAGACACTAAAGAACTTTGGATCAAGATACTTTCAATAAAGGAGAATATTTGTAGCTCAGGGTTGAAATGAGGGGTCTTTGGGATGGTTTGCTGTTTCTGGATGTTTCATTACCCAAACTAGGTAACATCATCAGTGTTATATCTAGCACTGATGATGTTACCTAGTTTGGGTAATGAAATGTCTGCAAAAAAACAACGTATATCAAAGAGCACCAAGGACCCCTCAAGATACTTTCACCAAGGAAATAAATTAATTTGAATGGGTAAAACTGCCAAAAAAAAATATCTGGCAAAAGAAACTGGAAAAAAAACCCAAGAACCAAGGACTATGACTCAGCAACTACAGCCAGCCAATCAGAAATCACACCAGGACTCAGAAAGGTATTTAAAGGCCAATGTTCCCCAGACAATCACAATCCAAAGCACACTGAAGATGCCTCCTTGAATGGGGATGAAATGTTTGCAACCAAACTGCCAAGCTCCAAGCTCAAACCAAAAACACAAGTGGCAAAAAATGCTGGAAGCCAGCCAAACACATCATGAATCATGGTCACATGACTGCAGAACATCAATAATGAACCATAAAGCTGACCCACCCAATGTGTGGTCAGAGCATAAAGCATCCCTTTAATTATGGCATAATTTAATAATTATGGCAAAAAAAAAACCCACTTCCCAAAAACTTTCCAGCAGAATTCAGTCTTCATTGGTACTAGGGCAGTGGTAGGCAAACTTGGCTCTTTCACACCCTGTGGACTTCAAGTCCCAGAATTCCTAAGACAGCCACAGCTTGGCTGTC
>JANHZT010002831.1:3732-14053 GCA_032468215.1 Stegonotus admiraltiensis | reverse complement strand
GAGTCAACCTTGAGCCTGGTGAGATTTGAACTTGCAATAATTGCAGGCAGCTGGTGCTACTTAACAGCACTTTAGTCCGCTGTGTCACCAAGGCTCTTGGTGCATTTAGTACATGCATTTCCTCCAGAAAAAAACAATCTGATTTAGAAATAGCTTACACACTAAAACCACCGGTAGTTGCTTGGTGCTGTGTGTTTTCTTATTTATTCACTTCCAGCTTTTGTTATTTTTATCGGTAGCTCAAGGAGGTGAAAATACCTAATACTCCTTCCTGCTCTTATTTTCCACACAATGACAACCCTGTAAGATGAGTTGGGCTGAGAAAGAGCAACTGGCCCAAGGACACTCAGCTGCCTTTTATGCCTAAAATGGGAGTTTTGATGCCCAAACAGCATTGTTGCTTTTTGCTGTTTTACACTGAAATCAGGAACTCTGCAGAAACAAGCTTAGTGGATAGCTGTAAGTTTCTACCATGATCATTTGTGTTCAAGCTGGTAAGACATGTGATCATAAAATATTGCAGCAGTTGCAAAGATTTCTCCTAGGTAGAATTCCGTGTCTGAGCGCCACTAGTGAAATTGGAAAGGAGAGAAGAAGGAATGTCATACTGGATTCATTCTCCATGAGTTTTCAGATGCTTTATCTCACCAGTCTCCAGAAACATTTATGGTGAATCCAACAGCACTCTCAGATATGGCCAGGGTCCAGCTATCGATTAAGTGGAAGATATTTCTCTATTATGAACTAATTCAGCTGCTCTTAAGGCAGATAAACTAATAAGCAAAGATAAGTAACTCAAGTAAATTTGCATGCTCCCATTGAAAGCTGAGGGACTCTGAATACTGTGGCTTTTTTTCTCCCAGGGGAATTACAGGAATTTTTAAACCCCATTTGGGTGCTCCAACATTTTTAGTTCAATTTAGATATCAGGGTTTGAGGGAAGAGCTTCTGCAGGGTAGCAAGGGTGAAAAAAGACAGGATGGTAGCTAGCACTGTGCAAATCCCCACCACACATTAAAAAAAGAAGTGAAGCTTTGATGACAGAACACAGCTGCCATCTTGACTTTTTAGACACTTCAGGTGGCAGCATTTTGCCCCATCCCCATGAGGGCACGCTGGTAAAATTGTTAAGGATACAACAGCGTTGTATTCCTCCCACTCTCAAATACTGCACTATGATGATATAATTGTTTCTTGTCCAGCCATGTGTCTTTCTTGCAAAATACAGGAGTGGTTTGCCATTACCTTCCAGTATGAAATTATGCCTTTATACCGTTACTAAAACGAAGGCCTGGGTTAGGATCATCCTGAATCCTAGATCTTGGATCCTGGATCATCTTGGATAAATTCGACCTGTGTAGTTGCTAATAGGCAATGGTGACTTAATGGCATATAATCAATTTCCTTATAACTGTTTGTTGTACAATTTGGGGTCTGGGGTGGCAAATCTATTGGTTGTAAGAAGGGACAGAGGTTCAGAGGTTTTGTGCCAGGTGTAAACCCCAAAATTTTGGGGAGGACTTCAAAATTCTATATTAGGCATAGGGACACATTATTCCAGGGACACATTTGGAAATTCAATAGTGATAAGTCTTAAGACTGTGTCAACACTACAATGGAGCTGAAGCTCACTGCATCAGTCTGGCTAGAAACCTCCCCCTGTTTCCCTTCTTTATTTGAAGAGAAATCATAATCTGGGCCATGATGAAACCGTTGTATGCTCTCTCTTTACCAAGGCGGAATTATTCTGTCTGCAAAGCATTTCAGATTACAGATTAACAGAGTTGGAAGGGACCTTGTAGGTCATCTAGTCCAACCCCCCCACCCAAGCAGGAGACCCTACACCATTTCTGACAAATGGCAGTCCAGTCTCTTCTTGAAAGCCTCCAGTGATGAAGCTCCCACAACTTCTGAAGGCAAGCAGTTCCATTGGTTGATTGTTCTCACTGTCAGAAAATTCCTCCTTATTTCTAAGTTGAATTTCTCCTTAATCAGTTTCCATCCATTATTCCTTATCTGGCCTTCAGGTGCTTTTGGAAACAGGTTGACATCTCCTCTCTGTGGCAGCCCCTCAGATATTGCAACACTGCTATCATGTCTCCCCTGGTCCTTCTCTTCACTAGACTAACCATGCCCAGTTCCTGTAACTGTTCTTCATATGTTTTAGCCTCCAGTCCCCTAATTAAGGATGAGCCCTGGTGTCAGCATATACTCCTCCATGCACTTAAGGGGGGAGTGTAATGGGACTGAAGTGGTTTGACATTGATTTCTTTTGGGATATCTTATTGAGTTTCTCAGCCTCATCTTGATATTCTGGGAGCTTTCCAGTTCAAGTATTAATCACATCCCTCTTTACATAGGTTCAAAGTCAGGCCCAGAAAAGGTCAGACAAATCCCCTTCCAGGGATTTAGGTTTTCAGTTCTCTATAATGGTTTTGAATGCCAGATTGCTATGAAATATCACATAGCATATTGATTTATTCAACATAATCATGTTAAGAAAATATTGAAAATTATTATCACTCAGCTTATTTAATTTATTGTTTCATGGCTGTGTAAAATATTTGTTCAAGTGTGTGTCCTGCTTGCTCAAAATCTCAGTTTTTCTATTTCTTTTAAAGAAAGTTTAAAGGTTTCTTTTTTTTAACAGATTCTCAAGTTTTTTACCTGATAATTAAGTGATATCCTGGAATTTTAGGCATAGTTACGAAGAATGCATTGTTCTGATGCATTCTTCAATAATCTCATAAATATTTATGTCCAACTGTTTTTAAATATTTTTTTAGTTGTTGGTTTTATTGTGCACCACCTGGACACACATTTGTGAGATGGGTAGCTGTATAAATTTCATGAACAAATAATAATAAACAGAATTTTGCAATTTGAACATGCTTCCCTTCCTCTCTTTTATCTTCCTGTGCATTAAAGGACAGTGTTTTCATAAACCACTATCTTCATTGGGCCTTAGCTATGTTTGTTTGATTGTTCCTCTCTCTTCCCTCTCTCTTTCAAGGCCATCTCTACACTCACTACATATCTGAATTAGTAGAAATACATCTGATTTAGCAGATAGCAGTACCTATACAAAATGTTATTGCTTTAGAAACTAGATGGTAAACTAGCAGAGAATTCTAAGATTGCAAATTAGATTAGAAAATCCAAAAAATATTCTAGAAGAAGACAATGATAAACCACTTCCATAGAGTTGCCAATCAAACTTCACAAAATGTCCATGAAAATACCTGTAGTTTAGTTCAAGTCAAATGAAACTTTAAGATTATACTGAAGTGTAGGTAGGTATAGGTGTGGCATTATCTTCCCAACAACCACCAACAAGGTATTTCTGACAACCTTCAGAGCATGATGTGAGTGCCTGTCAGCTTGGCCATCTTCCTTTAAGTATGCTGTCAGCTGCCATGGAAACAGGGAGGGAGGGAGCAATGGGCATTTGGGAGGGGAAACATGCTGGTGGTGTGAAAGTGGAAATACTGGGAACTGATGGGGAGGATCAGACTCATGAAAGACCGAAAGGCCCACTTGGGTTTTTTCACAGCCAACTGTCCTGGGAATGGCATGAACAAAGGTGGTGCACCTGCACTGGAGACATTCCCAAAACATCTTTCTGGACATTGATTGGACTCTGTCTGTTTGACTACTGGGAGGTGGGGGGCTCTGTGATGATTTTCAGTTTCTCCTTTTTGTGCACATTTGCTTCAGACTTTGACTTTTGCTGCATTTAGTTCTTTCTTAGTAAAAGTATATTTTTGCTGAGTCCATGGAGTCAAGGGTTTTCTTTCCTAGGAATTGATCAGAGGCAGCCCTGACAGTGCCATAACAATCAGATGGCTAACCATCATCAATCTATCCACTTTTATAAACCTATCTAATCTCCAAGTTTATAGATGATGGCTATTATGTTTGTAGCCAGTTGTGGGCCCTTTTACCTTGGCTGATCAGAAAAATTAAAGCAGACTCAGTTAATATTTTGCATAAGAAAACATAAAGAAATTCCAAGGCTCCATATTACTTTGGGAAGTCAAAAAATAGCCCATAAGAAAACAGTGGCAAACCACTTTTGTATTGCTACCAATTTTTTGGTTATACTCATAAAATCACAGAGAGTCAAGAACAAAATGAAGATGTCTTTCCCTCTTTATTTTTTTTAAGGAGTGTATCTGCATTGTAATTCTTCAAATTTCACAGTCATTCTACTGTTCTGATTTTTATATATATACTGGTTGAATTATGTTTTATTGTGTTTGAAATATTACTTCAATTTTAGAATTTTAATAACATCTTATGTTATTTTAATAATGTGTTCATGGTTGCTTATTCTTGTTGTTTGCTGCATTGGGTGGACTTTATGGGAAGCCTATTAATATTTTAAATAAGTAAATAAGGGGAGGCAGCAACTCAGCTTTCTCACACATTGCTCTCATAGTTTGTAGAACATGACTGGTTGTGCATGTGCTACTACAGCAATTAAACTTGACATAATATGAATTCATTTATTATGAGTACTTCCCCTGTCACTTAGAAGGAGCGAGAAAGCTGCAATGAAGTCAGAACTGTTATCCTGTAGCCCAGGATAAGCTTGACTGGCACCTGGCCAGCTTCCTTTTAAGATTTTTCTTAACCAATCTCCCCACTTCTTCTGGCAGTAAGAAGGGGGTCTAGGACAACTCAGCATGGCCAACTTGCCACAACCAACTCACCATGGTCAATACACTGCGGCCAATTCACCATGGCCAACTCGTTGCAGGACTAGAGTTATACTAATATCGAAGAAATGGTGGAATAGAATCAGTAAAGAAACTATTCCGAAGGAGGGACAAAATGCAACGTCAATGAGAAAAATTAAAATAATGTTTTAATTATTTTAAATAATGAAATTGAATTGTTGAATTGTCCTGTGGTGAGTTGGCCATGGCAAGTTGGTCACAGTGAATTGACTGTGAATTGGCAAGTTGGCCATGGTGAGTTGTCCCATTGTGTAAGAAGCTGGGGGATTGGTGAAGGTGAGTGGGAGTAAGAAAGGATATGCCCTCCAAAGCAATTGCCAGCCATTGTACAAATTGCCTTTTTGGAATGCTGAACTCCTTGGAAGTGACAAAACTTTTTCTACCTTCATTTGAAAGCCATACATTTTGTACACTGTACAGATATGGCATTCATATCCTCAAACCAGAAGGGGCTATTAAATAATGTTGTACAACATCAAAATCTCCTACAAAGATAGGAGATGAGGTATACAAGAGAGACCTGCTGTTGATATTCAGCAGATTCTGACTCCACACTTTGGATCCAAACATGTATTTAGCATTGATGCAATGAAAAATCAATGGATGGATGGATGGATAAACAAACAAACAAACAAACAAACAAACAAACAAACAAATAATGCTGGTTCCACAAATCTGCATCCTGTCCCAATTACTGCCTCACACTTCATCTGAATAGTCAAGATGGGGATTTGGCAGACAGACAGAGAGGCAGTGGTTCTTTCCCACTAACTAAGTAGACATTCACTAACAATGCTCACATACTAAAGTGGGCTCTAAGTGAATCACTTAAGCATTCTAAGAGGCTGAGAGTACAGTGGAAAGGGGAAGCAAATGAAACTCTTTAAACTAGTGATTCTCCCCTAGTGATATCAGTACTACAGTTGGCATATAGAAGTAATTTAGGTGAGACTCAACTCCCCACCCCAATGATAAAAGACTCAGAAACAGAACAACATCTGAGGGCAAGACAAGAAATAACTGATGGAAACTTCTTCTTTCAAGTCTGTCATTCTGTATCTATATCTGAGTAATCAGTGTGAATTAGTGTTTGCTAGAAAAGAAAGTCAAAATTAGGGCTTGGGAAAGGCTACTCTCACCATAACAAACACTATTTCAGCCACAGATAGCCCTTGTTTATATATTATATGTGGTGGCTCGGTGACTAAGACGCTGACCTTGTCGATCAAAAGATCGGCAGTTCAGCGGTTCGAATCCCTAGTGCCGCATAGCAGGGTGAGCTCCCGTTACTTTTCCCAGCTTCTGCCAACCTAGCAATTCGAAAGCATGTGAAAAATGCAAGTAGAAAAATAGGGACCACCTTTGGTGGGAAGGTAACAGCATTCCGTGCGCCTTTGGTATTTAGTCATGCCGGCCACATGACCACGGAGACATCTTCGGACAGCGCTGGCTCTTCGGCTTTGAAACGGAGATGAGCACCGCCCCCTAGAATCAGAAACGACTAGCACATATATGCAAGGGGAACCTTTACCTTTACCTTTAAACATAGATCATCATAGAATAATAGAGTTGGTAGGCACCTCGTAGGTCTTCTAGTCCAACCCCCTGCTTCGAACAGGAGACCCTATACCACTTTAGACAAATGGTTGTCCAGTCTCTTTTTGAAAGCCTCCAGTAAGGCATTTAACATTATATTACCAAAGTATTATTATAAATGTTGATGTCTTTAAAACTTCCTGTAAGTGATAAGTATAAGAGTAGAATGTCTGGAAATCTTGATATATCCTTCACGGAAGAAGGGGGCTTTCTGTTTCAGTCTTGGGGACATCTGATGCTTTGATAGAATGATTGGTAGGACATAAAGGGTGACAACCACTGATTTAAGCTACCTTTCATAAAATGATGTCAATGCATTCCATCACCATCTTGCCCTGTGGTGCATTATGTTATGAGATCATTAAAATGTAATCACATGGGTCCACGTAGCTCAGTCAATAAGCCAAGCTATTAGAAATGCAGATAAAGATGGATCAACATTTTGGTAAAGCCACCAAGCAAATTATTATCATTATCATCATCATTAGCGGAAAGGTCAAGGCATACTTTTCAGCTCAAACAACTTTTTTTTTTAAAAAAAGCGCTCAATATTAAAATTGCATCACTAAAAATAGATCAATTTTAAAGCAGCAGCAAGCCATAAAAAATCCATTAGGACTGCAGATCGTAAAACATTTAAAAGCATAAAATGAGAAGGGTTTCAAGAAATGCTTCAATAGGAAGTCAAGAAGAGAGTCCAGTTGACCTCCGTGACAAAGGCAGTTCCGGAGTTTTGATTGTAGCTTTATTTTCAACAAACATACATTAAGCCAGTGCTTCAGGCCAATGAAAATCAGCAAAGAGGAAGTTGGGAGTTCAGGTTTCCAGACATAAAAATCTCAGCACTTCAGCATCAGTCTTGCTCTTCAGTCTTGCAAAACTGAACATGATGTATTCAATCATGTTTCTGCCAATATCTTCCTGGAGAAGATTCCAGTTTTACTGTTGTTTGATTTCTTCAGAGTGCTTTGGTTTGGCACGCTGAAATATGATAGATCTGCTATCAGCCTTTTCTCCCCTGCCTTTCCACCCCCTTTTATTCTTTCCTTTTCTTCTAGCAACATAGATGTCAAAGGGAACGAGTCTGCTGAGGTTTTTTGATGCTTTTGAATCTGAGTTCCTTTCACCTTCCTTACAAGTAAACAAGTGGCCAGTTTATCAATGCCAGGGCTTTGTGGTTTGTATATATTACACACACACACACACAGAGAGAGAGAGAGAGAGAGAGAGAGAGAGAGAGAGAGAGAGAGAGAGAGAGAGACGGAGACGGAGACGGAGACGGAGACGGAGAGGAAGACAGAGAGGGAGACAGAGAGGGAGACAGAGAGGGAGAGGGAGAATGGAATGTTTTATGTTCTGGATTGAGCTAAGAGCAGTGGTGGGATTCAGCCAGTTCGCACCACTTCGGGAGAACCAGCTGTTAACTTTCTGAACAGTTTGTCACACTGGTTGTTGGAAGAAATCATTAGGACAGAGAACCTGTTGTTAAATTACTTGAATCCCACCACTGGCTAAGGGTAGTAAAATACAACTGCTCAAGAAAGCAGAACATTATTTGGTAAAGGGATTCATTTGCTGAAAAAATGTGGAAGAAGTAATAGAAGGAAAATTTTATTTTATTTTATTTATTTATTTATTTCGTCAAGCATGTATTTTATGACAGATACAAGTGTAAACATAATTATAAATACATGAAAAGGATATGAATAAAATAAAACATTAGGACAGGAACTGTAGGCATGATGGTGCACTTATGCACGCCCTTTACAGACCTCTTAGGAATGGGGTGAGGTCTACAGTAGACAGTCTAAGGTTAAAGTTTTGGGGATTTGAGGAAGAAACCACAGTCTGGTATTGCATTCCAGGTGTTGACAACTCTGTTACTGAAGTCATATTTTCTGCAGCCTAGTTTGGATCAGTTTACCATGAGTTTGTATCTATTGTGTGCTCTTGTATTGTTTTGGTTGAAGCTGAAATATTCATTGGCTGGTAGGACATTGTAGCAGATGATTTTTTTTTCTATTATATATTCTATTATTATAAAATAAAAATATTTTCCTATGATACTTTCCTCTTCCTTTCTTTCTTTCTTTCTTTTTCTTCCTTCCTTCCTTCCTTCCTTCCTTCCTTCCTTCCTTCCTTCCTTCCTTCCTTCCTTCCTTTTCTTTTCCTCCTGATTATCTGAACAGTGAGATATCATCTTTGTCTCCAATCAGACAGCTAAGTGGACCATAGATGTTTTGTGCATGACAAGATGGGAAAAGAGATAAAAGTACTGTACGTGTGTGAAATCGTTCACACATATTTATTTCTGTCCTTATTCAGTGATTGCATTTATACAATATATTGCCTTTTTTCCACAAGCTCGGGGTCATGTAGATAATTTCCCATCTCCCTGATTTATCTTCTCAATAAGCCTGAGAGATAGATTTGATTAAGAGATAATAAATTGATATTGGATTCAGATTTAATATTACTGTTTGAATTATCAGAGGGAATGTCCTCATTCTTCCATTCTGGAGCTTGGTGGGTGTTTTGAGACCAATTGTTCTCACTAATCAATCTATCTCAATCTATCTCAAATTCTTATGGTAGAGGTAAAGTGAAGGAAGCCTCTTGTGTACACCAACTTGAGCCCTCAAGAACAGGCATGGTGTAAATGCAATCAATCAATCACGATGTTACAGAAATAAAGCTGGATACTAATAGCCTTTCACAATTCTTCATGGCATCTGAGACCTTACGAACTCTTCCTTAAAGCACCATAGTTCATTAAGATCGTTGTGAGTAATGCACCCAAAATAGAACTGCCTTGAAGACTGTTTGGAAATTGCAGCTGGTCCAGAACACAATGGCACAGGTAGTTATGGATGCATCTTGATTCAACCATGTAACTTCTCTACTGTGACTCCCAATGGAATCCCAGGTTCAATTCAAAATGTTAGTGATCATCTATTTCTGGCGCTGCTTTTTCCTGCCTGTTCCACCACATTGAATAGAAGCGGGAAGTACTGGTCCCTTCCTGTATATGGCCCTTACCATAGCAGCTCCTGCTCTGTCAGAACCTGTTTTCAATTTCATTTTTGTAAATCGCAATAGCAATAGCACTTAGACTTATATATTGCTTCATAGAGCTTTTACAGCCCTCTCTAAGCAGTTTACAGAGTCAGCCTATTGCCCCCAACAATCTGAGTCCTCATTTTACCCACCTCAGAAGGATGGAAGGCTGAGTCAACCTTGAGCCAAAGAGATTCGATCAGCTGAACTGCAGCTAGCAGTCAGTTGAAGTAGCCTGCAGTACTGCACTCTAACCACTGTGCCACTTCGGCTTGTTGCACTCACTTGGATCTCACTTCCACTGAAATCCAGCAGATTCCTACAGTTTTGGCCTTCCAGAAGGCCAGAGGTGGTCTGCTGCCGGTTCGGACCAGTTCGGGCAAACCAGTAGTTCCGACCACCATCTGGGCCTGCCCACCTGCTCTGGCGCTATCCCGTCCTATATACCTCACTCTCTGGTTCACTCGCCCCGCCCATGCAGCCCAGTTGATTTGCGCATCTCATATGCTCTACTCACCACGGCTGCCTGAGAAGGTGTGCTGGAAGCCACGTGCAGGAAATTGCCATGTTTGAAGCTGCATGCAAGCCATGCATGCTCACATTTTTGGTTCTGCACTAGGCGAACTGGTTGTTAAATTATGTGAAGCCCACCTCTGTAAAGAGGCTGTAAAGAACTAGTTCATCCTGCAAAGGCTGGGATAGGGGTGAGATTAGAGGCTGAAGTGTTAGTGTTGCCTTCGTTGAGAAGGAAGGAAGGACAGTAGGAAGGAAGGGAGGGATGGAGGGAGGGAAAGAACAGAACAGAACAGAACAGAACAGAACAGAACAGAACAGAACAACAACAACAACAATAATAATAATAATAATAATAATAATAATAATAATTTTATTTGTATACTGCCCTTCTCCCGAAGGACCCAGGGCGG
>JANHZT010002829.1:98896-110308 GCA_032468215.1 Stegonotus admiraltiensis | reverse complement strand
TAGGAAATTTCTCCTTAGTTCTAAATTGCTTCTCTCCTTGATTAGTTTCCACCCATTGCTTCTTGTTCTACCCTCAGATAAATAAAGTAGGTTTTAAATAAAACAGGCTAAGTGTATATGAAACAAAGTTAGTGAACTTAAAACATAGATTTGTCCATTTCCTATTAGCTTTATACCTTTCATCTGTCACTGTTCTGAAATTATTTGGCCAGGTTGGATCCATTGTTCTTTTGCCATTTGACTTGACTGTCTCATCTCCTCAGCAAATTCATTGGTAGAGTGTGCTACTTTTTCTCTCCAGCCAGTATGCAAATACGTCCTTTCAGTGTGTGTGTGTGTGTGTGTGTGTGTGTGTGTGTGTATCTTCCACCTTTCCTTGCGATCTGAAACTATTTTTTTCTTGAATTTTAATTTTTAACTTTTATTTAAAAAGCTCTAGAGACACACGTATAATACACATATGTAAGTTATACTTATATTTGAATTTGACCTCTGGCCTTACAAATAATTCAATACATAAATAAATTAAAACTAATTCAAAAAAATGCAAGCACATGCTATACATTTTAAAATTTTTGAGTAAAAATAAGCACACATGGTTTTTCATGTAACAAAAAGCTAATAAAAACTATATAAAGTGACAGAGATAACATATGTTTGTCTTCTGTTCCTCCTCCTTACAGCCTGCCCAGGCCCTAATCTTACCACACATTCGTGAATATTTGCAAGGTTTTTTTCTCTCTTCTTATCACATGCCCACTACCGATCTGCCAGTCTTCACACACTGATCCATCAGACTACATACCTCCCTCAGTAATCCCAAGCTTTTAGAATTTTAATATAAGAATTACCCTTTTTATGCATGGTTTTGCCCACCCCTCAAATTTCCCATCCGTAGTCCATCCTTAAAATTCCTGGGGTGCCATATAATTTGAGAACTCTTGCTCTAGTACAGGGGTGTCAAACTTGCATTGTCACGTGACGTATTGGGGCTTTTTCCCCCGTTTGCCAAACCGGGCAGGGCCGGCATGTGATACATCCAGCCTGCAGGGTGCGAGTTTCACACCGCTGCTCTAGTAGAATTCAATCAACACCTTAATGTATGAGGGAATCAACAACATACTTTTGGCAGTAATTCCCAGGACAATTTTATAAATCCGGGAACCATAATAAAATCTTTCAAGAATACTTTTGTTTGGCCAGAGAGCCAGTAGTCTGTAACATCTGTAAAGGGGACTGACAGCACAGAAGTTACCTATGGCTGAGATTTTGACAGATCATTTAGGTATCATATATTGTCAGTTGCTGTTTGTATAATGAAGTAGTTTTACATTATAGAAAGTATGAGTTAGGGTAAGCAAATGGACGATCTCTATATATTTTTTAACAAATATATTAATTAAGCATTCATTTCAGGTGAAGAGGAATGGCTTATCTCAGACCATCAGCCAAGAAGAAAGAAAAAGACAAGAGGTAAGTGTTATAATAATTCAATTATTAATATATGCCTTTCTAGTACTTCTGTTTTATAAAGACAGTAAGTTCTGGTTCTCGTTTTCTTTGAACTACATTGCAATAGCATTCTTTTTATCCAGGCTTTCTGAAATTGTATTGCCCCCTATTGAGTGGGGGCATATTTGCTGGTAGAAAAGGATTATATAAAATATAAATTCATGTATAGTATAAATAATATGGGGTTTTGGAGGTATATTAATAATGGAAAGAAAATCCTAGCCCTTGCAAAGTACTAAAGTATGTAGAAATAACCAGTGTATATTGGTGACTTTTCTCACAACCAACTCTGTTTCTGCAAGTTTTGATGTATTTTTCATAATTTGGGGATTGCAGAGATAAAAGGAATTAATAGTAAAGTTTATTTATGTCATTGACTCAAACAACAACAGAAGTAGAAAAGCTAAAGATGAGAGCAAAATCAAAACTTAAAAAATGCCGAATCATTTAAAGGGGAGAGAAAAAATATTTTGCTAATATGGTATAATGTGATTAATTTGGGCTGTACAACTTTTCACCTTTCAGCTCTAGACCTCAAATCTAGTCAATTATTATTAATGTAGACCTCCAGCAGCAGTAGAGTTTAGTAACCTGGATAGCATTAAATATTTGGTGAATATTCTGCTGGAATATTCTTGTGGCTGCAATGCAAAACTGTAACATAGATCTGACAGGAGGAATAATCTTCTCTGTCTGGTAAATCTTTCATGAGAGACACAATCAGATACATCCATATAAAAATGACAGTATAGCTAGTTGTGGTCCAAAAATGTGCTAAGATATCTCTTTATACCCCCTTTACCATATCTATGTTTGTTGAACATCTTAGTAATATTTATCTAATATTCAGTAAAATGTATTTAAAATAAGTTTCAACAGTAATAGCAGAAGGTAGTACGTCAAGAGAAAGCTCTGTGATGTTTGCCATTTGTTATAGATTGGCATGTAGCCAGTTGGACTAGAGGTTCGTGGAAATGTGGAAATAATTTCCTCCCTGATTTGTGACTTTGCTCGTGAACTTGCATTGGATCTCTAATCTTTCTATCGTATTAGTATGAGGAGTGATCCTAAAATTTGTTGTTTTCTCCTCCTCAGCCCTCTAGAGGCTTCTGCTGCCCTCTTGATGAGTTTGGAAAACTCCTCCAGCTCCTTTTGGTCTGGACTGCAGTCAAGAGAACTGTTCCTCAGAATAGTCCTGACAATTCAGTGAGAGATCATAAGGAAGGACCTAAAGAGCATTCTGAGTGTAAGTCAAGTCAGATTTTTAAGCTGCATAAAGTCAGGGTAGGAAATGTCCAAAGGAGAGGGAACATCAACCTTTTAAATTAAACTCTGCTGTGAATGAAGTGGGAAAGAAGCAACTTATTCTTAAAATGATAGGAACTTGCCAGCTGTCAGGGAAAAAGTTGTAGTTGGTGCAGTTCTCTTCAGCTGCAGTCCAAATCAGAGGAGCTCAAGGCTGGGTAATGACTCAAACTAAAGAGGAAAAAAGGGGAAAGTCTCTTGGATTGTCTTGAGTCCAATTTTATAGATGGCAAAGTAGGGTTAAAGTGATAAAATCACTAGGTGATTGTGGTTACAAAACATTTTGTGGTTTAACCTAGGTGTGAACCCCATCACAGTTTGTGAGGTCTGTAGCTGAGGTGTTAGATCACTTGCCTTTTTTAATAAGCTGATTAAAACAAATCTTAGGCTTAATATTACATGGTAAAGCGGATATACATGTTGGTAAGAAAGGTTCCCCAAATGCACAATTGTTCCATTGGACAGGAATATTGAGGAGTCTCTCACTCTAATATAAACTGTATCTAGACTGCTTTAATAAATGAAGTACACACACACACACACACACACACAAATACAGTATACACTTTGATGCCGTTTCACTTGTTTTACTGATTAGTTTAAGGTTCATACATTTTGTTCATAATGATTTATCTTGGATGTTATTGTTGCAATTTATAAATTTAACCTATGTGATAATGCAAGCCAAGGAGAAATAACCTGGTCTAAGATAGCTCTTAAAAATGTTATATTTAAATGTTAAATACTATATACAATGTATATAGTAATGTAATTACTACAATGGACCTAAGCACCAGCTTTTAAAAACGTGCCTTCTGTTTTAAAGCCCTTTTAATTTTAAATGTAAGTACTTCTTCAGTGCCATATGCAAAGCTTCAGTGCACATTTCATCTCTAAATAGTTCTGACAACTGCTCATCAGCTATCAGGCTTTAAACATCTGTGTGCATTGCTGTTATGCAGATGAACTGAAACTACATTTTGGAGTGTCAGTCATGAAGATTGTCATTTGTTTTGAGTAAGAAATAAGAATTGGAAAATACATTATCATTCTTCATCTCCAGTTAGCATCACTAGGTTATACATGAGCTCAAACACTGCCTGTTCTGGTTTTTTTGTTCTTTTTTAACTAATTGTTTGGAAGTTTTCTGAAATCCTTTGAAAAGCTGTTTATCTGCTTGGCTCACAAGCAGATATAACTATCTCATTTTCACTTTCAAAACTGGGATGCCTAGTCTTGTATTTCTCAGCTTTGAAGGAATCAATTAGGGCTGTCATCAGGACAGAACAAAGAATCTTTAAATAGTCTTGAAGATGAGTTCTCTGATGTCCTTTCTTTAAAAAAAAATCAGACCAGAACAAATTAGTCATGGAACACTGCTGCTCTCTTTAGGCAAATCCTTCCTTTATGACGGCAGTTAAGGCAACAAGATGCAGTAGAAACATAGTTTTCAGGGCAAGATGAGAGCAGGAATGTAAGTCATAGTGCTTCTGTTGCCTCTAGTCATATTATACAGATCTTCTTTATGTTCACTCAGTTGTTGATTAAGGACTTGAAAACAATTAACCAGCTTGCCCCAGAAGGTTGGACATTTTCCAGATATTTGGACTTTAATTCTCAGGGTTTCCAAGCCAGAATTATTACTGCGAGAACTTTGGGAGTCAAAGCCCACCCAGCTGAAGAATGCACAGATTGAGAGGAACGGAAATACATACATGCATGCTTGAAATGTTTACGGACTTTATAGCTACAGTGCAGCTCACTGTGGACTTTCAGCTCTCTGTTGAAAAACAGTGACAGTAGGGAACACCAAGATCTCAATCGGTATGCTAAATATTCATTGTAGAAACAGCAACAACAAAAGAATGGGCTGCATAAAAACTACATTAAAAGATATATTTTGGGGGAAACCAAAGACTCATACTGAATGTGGTACAGCAATCATGTAAAAAATGTCTAAAGCCCACTGAAGTAACAAAAACGTTCTGGTAGATAGAAGGGCTGTTTCTTAACATTCATATTCATTCATAAATGGGAATTTTTGATTAACTACCCTGGACTTGCATGTAGGTCTGCTTTTTGTGTGTGTGTGTGTGTGTGTGTGTGTGTACACTTTTGAGTCATGCAGTTTCCTGGAAAGATTTTTTTGAAATGGTTTACCATTGACTGCTTCATATGGCTGAAAGAGAATAAATTACCCAGTTGCTTTATGCCTAAGGTAGAATTAGAACTCAGGGTCTTCTATTTTTTAGCTTAGTGCCTTAACTATTAAACCAAACCAATTCTTGTAAGTCCTTTGCACTGACACTCACCTTCACCAAAAATTGGACACTGCTGTTGTAATCAAATTTAAGAATAATTAAATCAATCTCATATTCTTCTGTCTCTGCTGTTTTCTTCTTTGTCATTTTCCTTGTGACAAACTGGATGTACGTTGACTTGAATCATGAATAATAAGTTGCAAAAAAGTTTGTGAGAATATATATAGTCTGGATCCCTATCCTTTTCAAATTCAGCCGACCTTCAATAAAAAACAGATGATAGCAAATGATTCTGTGCAACTTTCCTGCTGATTTTACTATGAACTATTTTAATTTTGTAATAAATTAATAAAGCTTATTTTTGTTTTATGTATGTTGGACAATTCAGTATTCAATAAGGAACACATAAGGTCTGGGCTTGTCTTATTTTTGTTATTTTTGAGGTGAATTAACAGGACTTTTTAACAATGTGTTACAATAAGATTTGTTAAAAATGTATCCTGGATTATTAGAATATATTATAGAATCAAGAATTTATGACGTCTTATTAGCTAAATAAAAATATAGCCAGCAGTGGAGTGCTGATATTTGTGATTTATTAATGCTTGATTTTTTTAATGTCTTAGGATTTTTCAAGTAATTTGATATTTTAATTTTTTTAATGTTCTTTTTCTTTTTTTCCCCTTTCCTTTTTGTTTGTGTTTACTTCTAAAAAAAATTATATCCATGCTACTGCATGGGTACAAATCTGTTATATGATGAAAGAAAATCCAAAAATAAAGAACACTGGTCTGAAAATATGATATAATTCACATACTTATCTGAAGCAGGGGTTGGAAGTAATATTTTAAGATCTGAAAGCAACAGTTCAGCCATCAAGCTTTCTGGCTTGCATTAGGAATGCTATGGTGTTGCCACTAGAATGGTGTAGATTGATTGATTGATTTTGCTTTTGAATTTTGCCTTCTTTTAAAGCAGTGGGTTTCAACCTTCCTAATGCGCGACCCTTTAATATAGTTCCTCAAGTTGTGGTAACCCCCAACCATAAAATTATTCCTAAAGCCATTGGAAATACGTGTTTTCCGATGGTCTTAGGTGACCCCTGTGAAAGGGTCATTCGACCCCCAAAGGGGTCCCGACCCACAGGTTGAGAACCACTGTTTTAAAGGATGAGATTGAGATTCAGACCACAAGAGTCAAATTGCTGACATTTCCTCTTTAAAATATACCTAAAATCTGGAAAATGGTTGAAGTATGCCACATCTTGATACTCACTCTACCCTAACTGACTCTTCTACATACTTTATTCTTTTTATGTTATATGTTTAATATATGTCTTTAGTGTATCTTCATTGGCCAAGTGGGGGGAGGTATTTTTATTCACCCTTTTTCACTTAGTTTGCAGGTTTTATTTACAGGGTTTTTTGTTTTAAATGAAGTACATGCTAAAATAGTCCTAAAATGGTCCTAAAATTTGTATTTGTATTTTTGCTTTATGTTGAAATGTACTCAAATATTACATTTTAATTTATAGTTCATAATACCGTATTTTTTGCAGCATAAGATGCACCTTTTTCCTCCAAAAAAGAGGGTGAAAATCTGGGTGCATCTTTTACTCCAAATGTAGCCCCACTCAGCTTCTCAAACGGAGGTTTCAGAGGCTGAAAAAAGCATTAGAAAAGAAGCCCCCAAACAGAGCTTCAGAAGCTTTTTTTTTTGAAGCTCTGTTTCGGAGGCTTTCAGAAGCAGGAAAAAAAGTTTTTTCTGAAACAGAGTTTCAGAAGAGGCAGAAAAAAAAGCAAAAAAAAAAAAGCAAGGCACAAAGCTCACAACCAAGAAACCTGTTGCTAAAATTCACCTCTGGGAACAGCTGATTGGGGGTATTCCAGGAGACCCATCCACCTGCCAATTAGCTTTTTTTCTTATTTTTCTCCCCAAAAACTAAGGTGCATTTTATACTCCGGTGCGTCATATACTCCAAAAAATACAGTAATTCTTTCAAGATAATTGTCCTGGGTATTCAAAAATTACTATGAAATGATTCGTTGTATAAAATCAAAAGAAATAACTTTAGTTTTCCCTTTTACTCCTCCTACCCCCTGATCATGCAGGCTATATTTGAAGTCATCTCTTCAGAACATTCATATCTGCTCAGTCTAGAAATTCTGATTCGGATGTTTAAGAATTCCAAAGAACTGAGTTCTACAATGACAAAGACAGAAAGCCACCATCTTTTCTCCAATATTGCAGATGTCTGTGAAGCAAGCAAGAAGTAAGTTTTAAACAGTCTTTTATCACCAGACGTGATATGCATCTGGTTGTTGCTTGCTTCCAGGAATTTTTAAATTATCTCCTGTTTATATTGTTGGCAAGTACATTGTTGCTGTATTTCTTCAGACAATTCAGTCGAAGGACAAATTTATAAAAAGTGTGATCAAGTGGGTCAAATTTTGCTTTGTCAACTTGTAAAGAAGTCAAGAACTAAATAAAAGGAGCTTTTAGCTATTTTCCATTTGTTATTAAGACGTATCAAAATCAATGGAGCTTAACCAAGCATGCCTGCTAGATACAAGAATGTTCATGGGAATGATTTTCTTTAAAAAAAATTCTTAAAATTTTTACTGTTTGAAGTGTTGTCTATCTTTGCTATAAGATATACAATGACATTCATGGAGCATGCTGAATATTTGTTACACAGATCCATTATAATAGATTTATATATGTGCTGTGCTAATCTTTTGGCAGACAGTGTAGTGCATAATACAAATACTGTTGAAAGCTTTGACATATTTTTTCAATTAAGGCATTTCTGGTTTCAAATTACATCTTTTCTGGTCTTAACACCAAACAGCTTTTGCCAAACCCTTAAGAGATGTGTGGGAATTGTATACGTAAAAGATTAACTCATTAGTAGATACTATTGTAAGGTGGTGAATTTGATAAAAACTATTGATTTTAATGTTGCCCAATATTTTGATGATTCTTTAATTTGTGATCTAAATTATGTTTGTAAATTCCTACAGATTTCTAATCATGTTTGGACTAGTTTATACTAGAACATAATCTTCTGAAATAGAGTCAAAGTTACTATTTATCTGTTATTATTAGATTGGCTGTACTATGCCAGAGCCAAGGTAAGGAAATCAGAAGTTAAGAAAGAAATGCTCTTATATAAGAAAATGAAATCCTACAGTAACCTTGGGTATTGCCTAATCCAAGAACTCTGAGTCACTTGTACCATTGTTTGCTTTATCGTGGCTGAAAACTCATACATTTGATGTCTTTGTCATCTTGAACAGTTGCATCATTGTGATTTATTAACCTGTTGTTTTATATTAAACTAGTATCTAAATATAGAAGTCACCTTCTTTTTTGCTATAACATGGACATGTTCAAGTCTTTAATATCCATAAAACTTTCATAAATAGCTGATTTGTTAATAAACAAATCAGTAGGTATTGCGACCAGACCATATACATTTTCTCATATATCTAGTGAGGATATTGCAGTTTATCTCTGTATAAGATACATATTGTGGGATGTCTCAGGAATGTAATCACAAAACTTTTAGGCCATTGAATAGGGATGTATAGTGCTGTGTCCATGGACATACTTTCTCGCACACAGGAAGACCATTTATGTATTTATAGCTATTTAGTACTTTAATGTTGTATTCTTTCCGTGAAACAGATTTTCACAGTAAAATAGTATGGGCTTCACAATTTTGTATTTCTGGTGCTCTGTTTCTGAAATGCATTCAGTTTCATGTCATTCATAACTTGTTTCCCAATTCCAAATACATCAAGCACTATGAGAAACCAAAACCAGATTGTCTCCCTCAGAGAACTGTACAGATCTGCTTACTATGGCATGCATAGATCTTCAGGTTAACAACAAGCGTAAATTTACAACAGCTATTATATTAATAGATAGAACATTTTCCTTGCTTACATGAAACAACTCTTAACTAGAAATAATTTATTAAGTTAATGTAGTTGTATCAGTTAGGGCATCATTTCAGAGATACTTACCAGTTTCCTCAATGCCTTTAACAATGATAGAGCTTCTAATATACTGCCTTCTCTGGAAAAATTCTTAAAAATTCAATGAGGTACCCTGTTTTCCCCAAAATAAGACATCCCCTGATAATAAGCCCAATTGGGCTTTTGAGCACATGGCAATAAGGCCAAGCGCTCATTTCAGGGTTCAAAAAAATATAAGACAGGTCTTATATTTCGGGAAACACGGTACTCAGAGGTGTGTCTGTCTTGAATATAACCCCTGTAGATCTGGATAGCAGTCACATTTCTAAAACCTTGCAGTGTGTGTAGACTTTTTATATCCACTTATATCCATTCTTTGTATGCACAAAGAAAAGGCATTTTTCTTGCTGGTCAGCGAAAGTAATCACCATCCATCTGGCATTATTGAGAATGAAACATTTAGGAGCTACTACTTTATGTAACATTTCTGGTCACCAAAAGTAAGTAAACTCCCATTTCAGCCTCATATGTTTTAAATGAGGAATAAAAGAACCTAATTTAATTCGAACATTCATTTTTCTGAAAAAAATGTGTTTCCATTCAGTTTCTTCCAGTTGTTTGTTGAGTAGCCTGTAAAATATGTTCATTTATCTTTTGAATGCAGTCTTCACTCTAGTCAATTTACTGTTCACCTTCCATCCAGAGAGACAAATCTCAGAGTAATTTTTCCTACCAGTAAGGAAAAAAAGGGTGTTAATGGTTTTTAGACAATTAGGTCAAGGTTCAACCTAGAACATGTAAGGACAGACTGTCTAGCAACTTCCAGTTATTTCAATAGAAAGACAATTAAGGATCTCTTTGCTTTCAGATAACAAATTGTGATTAAATCTATTCTTCAAAAATCTTCTGTTCATTTCAGGTTCTTCACAGAGCTTGAAGAAAGGCATCAGAGTAACATCTTCATAGATGATATCAGTGATATTGTAGAAAAGCATACTACATCAACTTTTGACCCTTATATAAAATATTGCACAAATGAAGTCTATCAACAGCGGACGCTTCAGAAACTGTTGTAAGTAGTGGAAACTACTATCACTAGAATTGCTTGGGGAAAATGATGTTATGAATCATGTATAAATTTGGTTTTGGAAAAATAAATATTTCAGCCATACTAATTGAAGGAGACAATAAACTGAGTTTTTAATTTTGCTCAAGTGATTCCCCCCAGGGTTAATTTATTTCAATATATTTCTAAATTGTCCTTTATCTACAGGCATCGTGGGTAAACTATGAATATAATGGTAGGTAAAACTAAAAAAAGTGTTTCAGTCATCATTGTTATTAAAATGTTTTGGTTAATTTTCTATTAAAAATCTTACTGAAAAGTTTGTCATATTAGCACTGGACTAATTCTTTAAAAAAATAGATTCAGAATAGTAGGTTATGAGGTAATCTACTATAGATAACGTATAGCTGTAGCTTCACAATAATTGTGTTTTTGCAATGTCTCTTGACTTAAAGACAGGTGAAAGATCCTCTGTGGTAACTAATCAATTTTTTTTTAGTTGAAAAACCATAAGCAACAGTTTTATGGATATTGCCTCATCTTAATAGAAGATTTGTGGGACAGTCTTATGAATTTTGGGCAAAGCTCTAATTTATGAGGTGTGATTGTTGGTATTAGTTTTTATGTTTTCAAGAAAGCTATTGGCAAACATTTTTTCCCAGACAAAAACTTAGTTTTAAATGCATCACCTTTCTATTTAATGTTATTTATAAAATTGTTGCTATTTTGGACAGAGCTACCAATCCATCCTTCAAGGAAGTATTATCACGGATTGAAACTCAAGAAGAGTGTAGGAATTTACCAATGATATCCTTCCTCATTCTCCCAATGCAAAGGGTTACCCGGCTTCCACTGCTGATGGATGTAAGAGCAACTTATTTTTAATTGTCTGTTCTATTTATGATTGTGTTTATATATGTAATTCTGCTGTCATAATTTATAATTATGTAATCACTTATTTGCTTATCCATCATATAAACTGCTGAATTGTCATAATTTCAGTAATTTAGAATTGGCCCAGAGTACCCTGGGAAATACTTTTGCTGGGGCAAGTAAACATTCTGCTAGGGTATTTAATTTTCAGTGGCTTCTGTGGGATTATAAATTTCTACATAAAGTATAAAGCCTTATATTCCTTTTTTTTGTCTGTTCCTGCTGGTTGACTTTAATAGGACTATTTAGTGCTATTTTCTTTTTTCTTTTTTCTTTTTATTTATTTTATTTTATTTTATTTATATGCCGCCCTTCTCCGGAGACTCAGGGCGGCTTACAATGTGTTAAGCAA
>JANHZT010002829.1:72327-82833 GCA_032468215.1 Stegonotus admiraltiensis | reverse complement strand
GGCCAGTTCGCTCCCACAGAGAGGGCCTTCTCAGGGTGCCGTCGGCCAAGCAATGCTGACTGGTGGCCCCCAGGGGGAGAGCCTTTTCTGTGGGGCACCCGCCCTTTGGAACCAGCTGCCCCCAGAGATATGAAGAATCCCCGAGCTTGGTGCCTTTCGTCAGGTCCTTAAAACTTTCTTTTTTCAGCAAGCTGGGCTGGCTTAGGGTGTTTTAATTGTTTTTAATTTTTTTGTTTGGAATTTTAATTTTAAGGCCAAATTTATATTGTATTTTAGATTGTTTTTAATGTTTTTATTCTGGCTGTACACCGCCCTGAGTCCCTCGGGAGAAGGGCGGTATATAAACTTAATCATAAATAAAAAAATAAAATAATAATCAAATTGTACTAGGAAACAAACAGAACGATATAAATTGTAAAAATACAAACAACATGATTATAGTCATAAGTGGTAGGAGATAGGTAATAGGAAGGATGGGAAGAATAATAGTAATACAGTCTTAGTAAACAGTGTTGTGGGAATTAGTTGTTTAGCAGAGTGATGACATTCGGGAGTGATGGCATTCGGGGGTGGGGGGACTGTTAATTATTAAATCAACTAAATCAAATTTAGTTAATCATTCTCTCCAGATTTAAAAGGCTTTCACATCTGCAGTCATTCTGTCTTGCTAGGGAGCAGCCTACACCTTTGTCCCAATGCACATCTTAATTATTTCTACTGAGTCACTTCTTTGGCCTGGGGCAGAGTTGAATGCAGGTAACATCAACATAGAGATAGTAACTTTATTCCATGCTAATGAATTACCTCCCAGAGCATCTGAGAGTTTAACCTGCCCCACCCCTGCTAACTAATATTGGCCACTTAAGGAACAGAAGAAGTAGCACAATGTGGTGCTGCCCACTCCAAAGTCTCCTGTACAGTTCATAAAGATATTTATGGTATCGAAAGTCAAAGAGAGATCCATAAAGATTAGGAGGATCATTCTCTTCTCTGTCTAGGACTCTTCTGTCCTAGTCTTATCAGTGCAACCTTTTAAAATTCCAATTAATACAGGTCTATATGATCTGTTTTCTCCAGAAGTTTCTATATACTGCTTTCTCCCATGCCATTTTTAAAAGGGAAGCTTGGACACTGGACAATCTTACAACATATGTGTAATATATACATGCCGTGAAAAAGAGGGAGATACTCATAATGTTTTCCCCTTTATTTAGGAATGAGAGAGCTCGCTGGATTACTGCACTTGGACAAAGCAATGATAGAAGAACCAAGGACAGGACAAGTAAGTAAGGAATGAAAAAATTATTTGGAGTTGTAATGTGAGCTTCAGTGACCATTGATAAAAAATTAAATCTAACTAGGTTTCTGGTGTTTTTTTCCCTGCAGCCCATATTTATCTGTCTACTTGAATAATAAATAGACAGTAGAGACACTATTATAAGTATCTAATTGCCTTTGATTATTTTTTTTCCTTTTAGTTTTCATGTGAGATTGAATTAAGACCTAAGAACATTTCAAGAATGCCCCCTACTGGTCTATTGCTTTGGATGTAATTGATTGTTAAAAATGATTTACCTGAACGTTTTTGATCTTGCTTCTTTCTGTATGCTGTCTGATTCTCCTTGAATTGCAGAAAAAAATCAAGAATTTTCCATTTGAAGAGAGTTTGGAAACTCTGCATGCAGAGAAACTTAAGTCATACTTAATATGTTTATAATTGCTTCACCTTTAAAGTGAATTCATGAGCTTTTGAAATTCACCATATGACTCAATAAATACTATTTTTTCCCCTCAGCGTTGACTCAGGTAGAAGTTATCAGGTCATACACTGCCAAGCAACCTGATGAATTATCCCTCCAGGCTGCTGATGTTGTTCTTGTTGATCAAAAAGTCCAAGATGGTAAGTAAAGGGCTTTTCCAGTTGTTTAGTGGCTGCAAAACCTTTTTAAATGCAAAGCATCTGTACTATACATTACTATCTATCATTTATTCTTACAGAGCTAGGATATCTTCTTTGAGATTTAATATGTAAGAACCAGTTTTACTTGTTTAAGCTATTACGCTATGATGATTGAGGTTCATGTTTCATTCTGTTTTTGTCTACTTAAGTAAAATGTGGATTATCTCAACATTACCTTCTTTGGGCATTTTTTCCTAGTATGAGGGAAAACCATAGATGGAATAAAAGTTCATATAAATTTATTTATTTTATTTTATTTACTTATTTATTGAATTTATATAGCTGCCTATTTGCCCATGGCGACTCAAGGCGGCTTACAGAATATAAAACAAATTTAAAACAATAAAACTAATAAAAAGAATCAAATAAATTAATACAGTATAATATAATAAAATCACCCCCCGCCCCAGCAACAACAGGTCACACGAGCCATTTAATGGGTTCCATCCCACTCTGGGTTCCTCAGGCCCCAATTTGCTCAAATAGAAACATTTAATTTGAAAACATCTTTCTGAAGGGCTTTCTGAAAGTCATTTTTGTAAGCAAAATGGGTATTAACAAAATACTGCATTTTATCTTTTACTTATGTTCTCAATAAAATCTGCACTACTTTCTATAAAAATGTCATGAGAGTATCTGACCCTGTAATTTTACCTAACCAAGTTTGGTGGGATGTCCAGAAAAGTCACTAGACCGAAAGCGGCAGAAATATATTGGATGTTTCTAAGTAACCACAAAAAAGGAATGCAAAGTATACTGAAGGCTTAATGATTAATCTTAACGAACGTTAAGCTTTGCAAATTCAAATTAATGCTTTAATGGATGGTACATGAAAGAAAATAAATGTTCTTTCCCTCCCAATCCCTTTGGAACCCAGAGTATTTGGAATGTGTGCTTTTGGTAACGTTATATGTATTGCTGTTCAGAAAGTTAATTACATAGCACTTTTCTGTATTTCACAACTGTGTTAGTTAATGGTTATCCCTTAGAAAGCAGCCAAAATAATACAGATGGTCCTTGGGTAATATCTGTTTGTTCAGTGAGCATTCCAAGTTATGATAGAGCTGACCAAAGAGATTTACAATTAGTCCTCAAAGTTCTGGCCGTTGCAATATTTCTGTGCTCACACGATCAAAATGAATGCCCCTTGGGTTCACCCAGTGGTGGGATTCAAAAATTTTTTAGTACCGGTTCTGTGGGCGTGGCATGGCTTGGTGGATGTGGCAGGGGAAGGATACTGTAAAATCTCCATTCTCACCCCACTCCAGGGGAAGGTTACTGCAAAATCCCCATTTCCTCCCAATCAGCTGGGACTCGGGAGTCAGAGAACAGATGGGGACGGGGCCAGTCAGAGGTGGTGTTTACCAGTTCTCCGAACTACTCAAAATTTCCACTATCGGTTCTCCAGAACTGGTCAGAACTTGCTGAATACCACCTCTGGGTTCACCCATATTAATTTTTTTTAATTAGATGTATATGTAGCCCATCTCACTATTAAGTAACCCTAGGTGGCTTACAACAGCATAAAACAACCATATTAAATAATTAAAATATTAACGACATTGAACATGTTTACAACCACTTTTTCGCCACCCGCCTACCCACAACTACCAGCTGCCCCCGACGCCCTGCTCTGGCCGTCGCTGCTGCACTTACCACTATTCTATTGCCTAGGGCTGCCTTTTATGCCGCATTCTTTTGTACTTGTTCAAGAATTGTCTTGAAGGTAATTGTCCTACTTAAAAAACACTGATATGGCATTTATCAATGCGTACCTGGTTTCATTCTGTACAAGCTGATGGTTCCTAACCAGTTTGATGTGAGACATAAATATAGTCTTTGGGTACTTTATTAAATTATGTCCAGAGGCCAAATAAGTTTTAAGTCTTTGATAAAGGAGTCCAAGGGGGATCAGGGTTTAATGTAATATCAGCATGTCCATTAAACTTTACCCTTTGAAATAATTCAGTTCTCTCTGCTTGGGAATGCAAAGCCACTGCTTCCCTTATCCACTGATACAAAAAAAAAAGAATTCTGCCTCTTCTCTCCAAAGGAAGATACTACCTAGACAGATGGTGGAGAGGTAAAGACATAGTTATAGCTCCTGGTGATTATGCTACATTTACTTTTCTATTGTCCTTCCCTTGAAGGAAAAAAAAATGGTGCGGGTAAAGTAGAACTGATGCAGTCCTGGATGTGCTTGTTCAGCAGAGCTTGTAAATTCATAGTGGCTAGTTTTGGGGCTCAAGGGATGCAAGCTCCCTATCCTATTTTAGTAAATCATTTGAGTATCACTAATTACCAGAGGGTGTAGTAATACACAAAGATTTATTAAATTAATGGTCTTTGAGAACCCAGCTGCATATATTAAATAGAATATTAAACTCAGTCGAGCTCCATTGGATCTGACAGGTTTCTTTTTCCTTATGGTGACTTTTAATGTGTTTAATCCCTTTTGCACTTCATCGCAGGCTGGTATGAAGGAGAACGATTGCGTGATGGAGAAAGAGGCTGGTTTCCAATGGAATGTGCCAAGGAGATCACATGTCAAGCCACAATTGACAAAAACATGGAAAGAATGGGACGTTTGCTAGGCCTAGAAACTAATGTATAAAGTTGTCTCTAATACATGTACTCTAGAATTTGCACTAAAGTCAATGGCATTTTGGTCCCGTCCCCTACATTTTATGTTGGTAGCAGATCAGATATATGAAGATAGGTTTTTAAGAATGGAAGAAATTAACCCAATTCAAGGCAAATAAGGGTTCTTCTGAATCAATTTCTACACAATAAACTTTGTTTTTAAAATTTTCTAAAAATAAATGTTGATTTATTGATAGCGTATGTTGATAGCATTCCTATTTACAGTATTTACAAAATATTCCTGTATTTTATATCTAATATACCTTTGTTCTAAAAACTAGTTCTGTAGTCCATTCATTTCACTTTATATTTTAATTTAATAAACAGTTTTCATTGCTTTCACTCCCATAATCAACATTTTGAATTGGATCAGGCTTCTGTTATATGTGCAGTTGCTGTGGTGCACATGACTGAGCTAGCTGTTTGTATATTTTGAGGTAAAGGCTGTTGAGACCCATGAACATTGACTATCACTCTTCCAACTGATTTCAGTTGAACTGAAACACAATTGATTTCATAGCATATACTGTGATACATGGACTAAGTGGAGACATATGGTGAATAAAGACACAGAGACTACAACCATGGCAAAGACCAAGGAACAGTGTGTAGACTGGTTCCACTTATCCAGACTTCAGATAAGGAGGAGATGGAAAATTGCCCACACGTCCTCGGGGTGGTTGCTCCTCACAAGACTTCAAGACAGCATTCTTTGCGGGTTTCTGTGCCAGGAGACACTGTGATCGCCCATCTTGTTCAGAACTATGATGGAACCTTTTAAAGGACACTTAAGTTCACAAACCTCACTTTCTAATTACTTTTGCAGATTACCTATTAGCGATCTTAAAACTATTAGAGACCTTTGGAACAAGAAGACT
Source organism: Stegonotus admiraltiensis (assembly GCA_032468215.1). Lineage (NCBI taxonomy): Eukaryota > Metazoa > Chordata > Lepidosauria > Squamata > Colubridae > Stegonotus > Stegonotus admiraltiensis. Next base: position 77,352 of record JANHZT010002829.1, on the reverse strand, counting down.
GAAAAATCTACCCTGGGCCAATTTATATTCAACTCTGAACAAATTACAATTCTTAATTACAAGTTTAAGGACTTAAAAGAATTTTAAATAAATAGCAAAAAGCTAAATAAGATTTTAGTCTAAGAAAGTGATAAATGGATTAAGGACAGATCAATTTGGAGTATTTTTACTATGAAATTTGGAATTATTTAAAAAAAAAACTTAGGGAAATGAACTTGCCTATCATAGAAATTTCATGTGATAGCAAATTTTAGAAATTGGACAGTACAGAGAACTAAAGATTTTAAGCAAAAATAAAAAAAATACAAGCTTGATGTCAGTACCAAGACTTACAAAATGATACAAAACATAACATTGGAAATATTAAAGATCTTTGAAGAATGGAATCAGATGTTAGTAACTACAATATCAATAGTTTCAGTATTGATGTCTGTTTCTATGGACAGGGAATGTCTAAAAGATGTTAAGGAATGATATGTGAATCAATATACAGTATGACAGGTTAAGATAATGATTTGGAGTTACAAAAGGAACCTGCTGAAGTTTTAAAAATAAAAATTTTAATACGAATGATAAACCAAAAGAATGATTGGACAATGTTTTCTAATTCGATCTACAAAAGAAGGTTGTTAACGTCTTGAAGAAATCCTGACATGGAAAAAGAATTGAAATCAATCCTACAACCATAATCGATCGATTGAATGAAAGATAGACTGGTAGAATTAAAAGGAAGGAATATGAAGTGGGTTTATTTGATCAAAGTTAAGATAAATTTAAAAAATTGCAATCAACTGGCATTTTGATTTCTGGTCCATATACCAGAAAAAGATGCTACAGTGCAGTCACAAGTGGGAGGAGATGGGCAACAGGAACAATGAGAAGACCAATAGCAATGGTAATACAGCCTAATGTGAATAGTTTGACAGTGTTGAGGGAATTATTTGTTTAGCGGAGTGATGGCGTTCGGGGGGAAACTTCTTGTATCTAGTAGTCTTGGTGCGCAGAGCTCTATAGCGTTTTGAGGGTAGGAGTTGAAACCATTTATGTTAACAATGTTGAATCAGGACCAGTCCCTTGAATTGGACAAAAAATGCCCTTATTTTTGAAACTTCATTAATTTCCTTCTCCTGCTTGCCTTTGTTATTTTGTCAAAGATTTAGCAATTCTCCCCTCTTGACCTACCACCAAGGGATGAAGAAGCCATTCCATCAGTAACTTGGTAGTAGCGGGAAAAAAAACTGTTTACTAAAAAAAAAAACTGACTCTTGCCCATGGTATTCAGACTGAACAGCTGTAAGCTTGGAGTGAGGTATTAGACCACCCAAAATTCCTCTGAAAAAGCTACAAGCAAAAGAAACACTGTATTATTCTGGCAAATGCTACTTACAAATCATGTTTAATACGAAGTCCATCAGACATTATTCTGCTTAAGGCTGCATTAAGCATCCTGCAGAAGTTATTTTTGCTGCTTTGTGATGGGATGATACATAATTCATACAAAAAAGACAAATTTGTGGCCTATAAGAGTACAATGCACATCTATGAAGACTCCAACAAATATGTAAACATGGTTGCTAAATTTACTGCAAGTTATTTAGAATACTGACTTTGTGCCAACCACCAATACCCTAAAAACTGGTGCTTTACTTAAGTCACCCCAAATTCTTCGGCTGTGGTGTGAAATGAAAACTGCACTGAGCAGTTATCTTAGTTACGGTGGTACAAGTAGTATTGCAAGAGACACCCCTGGTGCCTACATTATACATATTAAGTGGAATAGAAAATATTGTGACGTTTTATCACAATAAAAAATACATTGCAATTAACATCTGAGGGTGGGGGAGAGGAAGAATGGATGGGAGTAGGTTGAAACATTTAATACTGTATATTTTCAATGTATATACAAAGCAAGCATTTATCATTGGAGTGTAACTATGACATGGTAAGTTTATTGACATTTCAATTTTTTTAAAAAAAAATTAATGTCTTTTCTACCCACTCCCATATCACTTTTTTTTTCAAAATACAGGAGTAATAATCATTTAACTTAAAAAACATCCATGTAGTGGGATTTTTCCATACATTATTTTAAGTGGGTTAAGAATGCTTGAGATGGACTATAATGTACTCTAAACTTCCTTTTTCTACTTTAAAGCACTAAAAACATGACATGACTTGATGCGCTAACTGTTAATTTTACCTCATTGATTTCAAGTTGTTTTTAGCAACTAGCTTTTTATTTAAGCAGCCTATTGGATTGTGAAAGCTATATTGGTATTCCTTTTTCCCTTCTTAAATAACTCCTGTATTTCTGTTAAGACTGAAAATACTTTTATCACATGATGTACAGAGGAATTAATTTGCATTTATAGTCATAATTTATCCATTTAAATTTGTAATGCATTTGCTTATGTAAATAGGCATGGCATTTTACTGACATATTTTAGCAATTCTGAACTTTTAAAGCATGTAATAAGAAACAGCTAAAAAAATTCCATGAAGTTAATACATGGTCCAGAATAAAGCATAAAGCAACTGTCATATTTAGGTTTCCATCAAAATGACAGATAGCTGTATTGGGGATATTGGAAGGAAAATCCATCTGGTTCAGTTCCGAACTGGGAGAAAAACACTGAAAACAACATGGAGGCTGATTGGAAAGATGGTTTATTGAACAGAACCACAAAGACAATCCTGGGTCAGCTGAACAAATGGTTGAATGAGTGGGTAGATCTTTATAGGTTTCTGTGACTTTGACGTTTGTGCTGTTCTGGGGGTGGTGCAATGAAGGGGCTGTGCTCTGAAAGGGTGTTAGGCAATTCCTATTGCGGCTAATGGCTTTTGTCCTGTGTTGGATCTTGGGTGAGGGGGCTGCTTCTAATCTTATCATTCTACCTTTGTTAGCTGTCTGCAAGGAATTTCGAAATATCCTGTCTTGAATGGATTTCTGCCTGCAGTATTTGCTTTGCTTATGAATAGAGCTATCTAGATAGTTGTCTTCCTCTTTCAATAAGTTCTTTATTTCTTAAGTGCTGGCAGCTGCTGTCGTCTACTAAAGACTTGGGGGCTACTTCCTGCCTCTAAAAATACGTTTCTCCATTTCTCGTTTAGGGAAATATAATATTCTGCCTTTTTTAATGTTTCCTAAAAGATTTCATTCTTCTGGGATGGGGGCTTCCCACAGGGGTGGCAGTTCAGGGATGTAGATGGCTATTTTCTATGTATGTATCTCTTTGTATGTAAATAAATCGTTGTTTCCAAACAGAATATTTAGTTACATCTTGTTTACAAGGAAACTAGCTGCAAAAATGCTTCTGCACAAATGCATTAGGTAGACCAGGCAGATCTCACATAGCACTATCACGTTTCTTTGCCCCCTTAGAAAAGCAACAAAAATGCCACTATAGCGGTAAAATGCTTAAAAGGCAAGAAGGAACATGGATAACATGAGAAGTGATAATCGGAAGTGAGGAAATCTAAGCCAGATAATAGAAGAGAATCAGACAATAACCATTATGCTAGTATTCAGTTTCTGTACTCTTAATAAAACCATTTTTTAAATCTCACCTTCATTACTTCATTATCTCTAATCTATTACCTATACTTTGACTTGCATTGACCCTGTCTATGTTTGCTATTGCAGTTTATGTTGGTTTGCTAACACCAAAATAAACATAACTTGCACTATTTGAAGGTTCCATCTGTTATTAAATGAAATTTATTCTCTGATCCAGTGTTATAAGTGGGATGAACAGAATAAAAGAGCGGTAGTAGCATTTCTTCAATAAATACCACTCTCTGCTAAGGTAAAAATTGCTCAGGATTATGTTAGCTCTGTATCTAGTAAAGCAGCATTAGCTGCTCTATTTTTAGTGATGACCCTTTATCCATGTAAGTCTGCATCTGATCTGTGTAGAATGGAAAGTCTTGTTTGCATTACTACCATCATATCGCGTGGTCCAGTTTTGCAATTCACCAATTGCAAATGTCCAGTCTGCAATTCACCAATTGCAATGTCCAGTCTGCATCGATGGAGCATAAGTTTACAGTTTGCATATCTTCATGCAAGCACAGTCCATTCATTCATCGGTTGGTTTTGAAGGTGCTGGCCATCTGGGCTGAGTGCAAAGGTCCACCTCACAATGGATTCCACATCAGCTCTGATCACATGCCTATACTACCAGTCTCACTTCTCTCATTTTATCTTGAATTGGGGAGACTTTGAAGGCCTCCCAGGTGTCTTTATTTGCAATATGATCCAGCCAGGTGACCCTTGCTCCTTGCCCCATGACCAACTGATCATTTATATTTTTATTCTGTGCAATGCCTGTTCGCGTCTCTTTGTTGCCCAGTATTCCTCCCCATAGAGTGCCACAGGATGGACAACCATGCTGTAGATCTTCGATTTAATGCACAGCAGGGTCTTCCAGATGTAGAGGATGCCAGTGACCTGGCACCACTTCAACCAGGAACACTCACTTGTGCCCAGGCATGCAGAAATGTGTCACCATCAGTTATTCAGGATACAAGGTAACAAAAATCAGAGGCCTTTACAAGCAGGGTACTGTCGACTGATTGTACCATCTGTCTGGATGCTGCATTCCAGGTATTCAGTTCTTGCCAAATTAAGTTGCAGTCCAAAGTCATTGAGCCATATCTTCCATTGGTTAATCAGTCGCTCGATTCCATCCCGGATTCCATTCTGTGTAGAATAGAAGTAATAGATCCAAATGTCTGACTAACATATTAATTCAGTCTGAAAAGGAATGTCTGCTGCTTCCCAATATTGCCGAAGGGGCTGGATTCTCAAAGGTTGAACCAAGGGAAGATTGCCTTTAGGATGATGTAGAGCATCTATGGCTCCCAAGCCAATCTGGAAGTAGCATATCTATAAGACACACCTTTTTACCCGCCAAAAAGGGATGAAAATTTAGGTGCACCAAATGTAGCCCTGCCCACCCACTGGCCCCCACCCTTTGACCTGTTACCTCCTTGCAAGCAAACAGCAAGAAAAAACAGCCCCTT